>CALNHX010010651.1:0-38371 GCA_940337035.1 Agriotes lineatus
CGTATAAGTACCCTTAGTTAAGAACCCCAGCGTACCCAACTGTAGGTCTGTTTTTCTCAAGTGCTACGATGCTTCTCCTTTTAATTTCAGTCGCTCACCCATAAAGCGTGCTCATTCCCCACTTAGCTAGAGTGGACAGGAGATACGTCCACCCCGATTGTAGTAGAAATAAGAAGTTATGCCACGGCTATTTTACAAATTTAAACTATCATAGAAGATTAGCAAAATTTTGAACTTGTGGTGTTTGAGATAAACCTGCAGCATATTGTTTGCAGCTGCATTGAGAAGTTATTGCGAATATAGCTAAAATTTCCATTATTGTTAGATTTCTTAAAAGCACTATAACATGTGATGCATATACGAGTTGGGTTCCCAGAATTATCAACTTGTTCCCTGAAATGCTGAATGATACAATTCGCAGCTTCTCCAATTTCCCATGCCACACCCTGTGTTGCTACGTGGATTTTTCTACACTTCTACACATTTTTCAGTTTTCGAAATACAATTCTTGAACCGGCTTTGTCACACTATTCGACATTGTTTTTATAACATGTTCCTTGTATTCATATTTATTTACTTTTTTTAAATTTCAAACCTAGTCTTTCATATGAAGGCTATCTTTTAATTGGTATAGTGGACAAAGGTACATAATATTTTACTTTACAAAATTCTTCGAAATGACTACGCGTCTACCATTTTGGTAAAAAAGGCATTTTGTATTAATTTTGTTTTCGAAAGCCAAAAACGGCTGGTTTTCAATATTCCTTCCATATCAAACCAGAGTAATTTGTAAGAATTATTGCGACACGAAGACGTAAGAGAAGTTTGTTTGTAGCTCAGTAATGTTTCTATATTTTTGTCAAAGGTAGTGATGTTATTGACTTTTTTGTCAAAACTTACCCGCGGATTTTATCAAAATCGAATATTTCTACGGCTAGCCATATCTCCTCATTTATTCTCCGGTGTAGTAATGAGTTCGAATCAATTGCCGCTAAAAAAAGAAATCTCGGCTACTATAAGATTTGAACCCCTTTCCACCTGGTGCTAAGCAAGCTGCTTACCGGTTCAACCACTCAGGGGGCTTTGCTAGCAATTTTGTTCACCTGATAGCGTTTGTTTAGAAAAATTTATTTTTGTGATTTGATTCAAATGGACGTGAGGGAAATGGTCATTTATATTCTTTCATGCTCGTTTTATTTTGCAGCAGATGTTTCTGTATATAGTAGGTTTTTATAGTTTAAGAAGAATAAATAGGTCTATCTCACGAAGGCAAGGTCAACTTTGATATTAATTTGAGAAACTAAAGTTTCGGTAAATATCTTGTAACTTTAAACATTTATAAGATATTGATTCGACATTTCTACTTCCTTTTACAATAAAGAAGTATTGGAATTCGAAATTGAGTTTTCAACAGATCTGCACGTTTTAGGGTCCCCTGAACCCAAAAAACATGTTTTTGTTCATTGGTCTGTATGTCTGTGAATAAAATAGCTGAAAAACGAAAAGAGGTATGGCGTTAAAACTTCATATATAACTTTGTGTACTATCTAGATCCGACAGCAAGCCTTTGAAGAAAATCGCGTAACCGTATGGTGTTTACTCTTGTGATTTTTCAGTTTGTGTCGATTTTTTCAAAAACATTTTTTATTACATTTTTTATGTGTATTGATGTGATTTTCCAGTTGAATACCTCTAAAATCGGTGTCTTTTGGTTTTTTAATTTTTGTTTATTATCCCTTATTTTAAATAAAACACCCGGTATATTATTACATTTAAGAATTCAGATTGAAGTTTTAGAAAAAAATGTCTCTTCAACTAACGCTCAATTTTGTACGGTTTATGTGGAATTTGTGAAAAATTTTGACAAATGCTTAAAAATAAACAATGAAAGTTTTAGACAACTATAAGATCACTGTAAAAGGAAGTTGTGTGCGTGTACCACACCAGATTTTTCTAAACATTGTAGAATAACGTAATACACAGTGACATCTGTATTTGGTTATTTTCTATAAAATTTAATTATACACACAAAAAACGAAAAACATCAGTTTACAATATGTAAAAATTTAAAGTTTGAACGTGGATCAGTATAGTACCTGGGATACGATACGTTTCGCATTGTAATTTAACTAAGTTTTTATCTGAAACTATTTACGAGATCCTGGGAGGCCATTCTAAACACATTGTAGATTGGAATTTTCTATTCATAAATTATTATTTTTTTTCTGTTGCTTAATACGTTGACTGACATGTTTTCTCTGATACATTTTACTATTGCAACCATAACAATGATATTATACTACGTTTACCGAACAGATTCGCAGAAGCCCCCTCCACAAATAGGCAATAAATTTGATTATGATATTTCCGGTTGTGCACAACTCACGTGTATTTGAAATTAAACAATAAAAAAAAACGAATCTTTAATGTGTGAGGTGTCGTTAAACGTATTATAGTTTTAACAACTAAACTAAATGATGGCATTCGGCTGTCTGTACAAGTAACACTTTTTACCAGCAAATATTAGTAAACAGTTTCTCTTTACAATTCACCATTAATACTTCGCTTCATCCGACATAATTTTATCATTTTGACTGAAACGAAACGTGTCCGACCGAAAACCATTTACACTATTTCAGAGCAGAGGTACACTACGCCATCACTTTTTCAGGGCAATAAAAACACTGATCTTTTTTACTACATCAGCGCTCTCTGATGAGTTTCGGGATGAAACGCGCCAAGAGTTACAATAATAAATTGAAAGCTGAGTAAACTATCCCATATTTTGGAATAATACAGAGGCGCCAAAACCGTTAAGCCTGTTTTTAATCTAACTTAATTTTCAAGTGTGAAAATATTTATGAGATTGTTGACGATGTATTTATATTAACAGTGCTTTTCTTAGAAATATAATTGTAACCTTTATACAGGGTGAAGTGCATCGCAAAAATAAAATCCGTTGCTGTGTTATTGTAATTGTTTTAATACTATAAACTACAGTCAGCAATTTTGATATTTCTTCCATGTTATTGCTACTAAAAGAATATAGTTGTTTACCGAATATTTCACGTTCATAAGGCTAAATTATTGACATTTGATGAAGAATATTTATGATCATATCATTAACTGTTCTTTTTGGAAAGTCTCCCTCAACCTCCAGAAGCAGATTTTATCGATGTTGCTAAAAATACGAGCGTCTTAAGGAGATGTATAATCTTCATTAACAGAAATGAATTTCCATGCATAATTACTAGGGAGAATCTGTTAAAGGGTTTTTGCACAGTTAAACCAGAAACTCATCAGATAAACTCGTGCTCCCTCAGCACTCATCCAGATAAATTATAAAATACCTCCGAAATTGTTAATTGCTACGGGGCGAGCATACACTAGTTGGCGCATCGCCAGGAATATAATTATTTCAAATGTGGCACGGGCCAATCTCTAGCATAAATTCGGAGGAGGAAACATTTATGAAACAAGCGTTTCTCACTTTGTTCGTAGTAAAATTCGAGGAGCGAAATGGATATCCATACTGCACAGGCTTTATGCCTCGCACCTCGCCACCTGATTAGCGGAAATTGCGCTTTTTACTCTGACATGCTCCAACACATGGGCATAAATGAAACATGCCACTGCCGGAGGCAATACAGATTCTGAGAGAACATGACGGATAGTTTATTACTGATAAGATATTCTAGTATGGCTTGCAGGAATATCGTACGTGTTACACATTATACATTTTCCAGGCTCGTGCGCTAAAGCGTAGGAAGGAACTAGTTGTATCACTGAAATCTTACGCTGTGGGGTACTCGTTGTTGATGATATCGGATAAAAAATTGACTTCATTATTTTCAAGAAAAATTGTTTCTTCATATACAAGTGGGCGGGAATATCCTATCTTACAGGAGGCTCGACGTTAGGTTTATATATTTCAAATATCTATTTTTCCGTTCAAACGGCTCCTAATAAGTATTTTCACGAATGTGTTATTTGAAAAACATATTCTGGGAAATTACTTTGTATTTTTTATCCAGTCAGTCTTGTCAGTGTAGATTTTGCAATTTTAAAACATAATCTAGTTGCAGTAGAACTTTGCGAGACCTTTGTCGTTAGTCATGAGATCATGTGGCGATAAAATCATGCTATCAGTCGATAACAGCCTCCTCCGCGTATTGTTTGATTCACAATCTAACCTACCGGGTGGCCATAAATATCTGATATCACATTACCTTTGGAATCAACACCGCTTTATTAAAGTGATGAATCCAACTAAAGTAAATGTCATTAATGTCATCACAACTAAAATTCCTATCTGTCAAAAATTATTACAGATTGCAATAAGTATTGAAGTTAGAACAGGAGATTTTTATAATCGAGTCGTAGGCTAAACTGCAGAATCATGGGCACATTCCCCTCCTCTTATTTGCATTTTATTAAATTTCATACCAATACTTATTAAGTATAATTGAAATATAATGCTAACCAATATTTATAAGTAGCTAATTCCATGGCTACCGGGATCTCAGATGTTTATGGCCACCCGGTATATTGAACATAAAGTTTTGACACAAACTGACGCAGAACCTAACCTGCTAACTTCGAATTTGACATAATTGTGAGCTCTTGTCATAATGACTTACAGTGCCACCAACATATTATTCATACAACAAATATTTCAAAGGCAACTTGACCGGAATAATTAATGAACACCCGTTACAATCAGTGATTTTGAAGGATATAGATACAAACACAAGGTTCATCTAATGATCCAACATATCCAAGACATACTTTTTTGCTATCATCTCTTTCTCAAGCAAAAGAATGTGTATGTATTTATCTTTGTTGCAGTTACTTTACCAACCCTGAAGCAAAAGCACCAAAATTGAAATTGTCAAGATGTTATAGTTGTGACAGATATGTCAGACAATTAATTTCAAAATAATGAGCACCCCATATGTACTGCAGAAAGTTTCTATGCGAATAGATTGAAAATTTTACATGACAGAGAGAGGGCAACATTATAGCTACAATTATTCGTAGTGAGGTTATGGGCACTGTTATTGGTTTTATGCAAAGTTTTACGTTATTCTGTTAATTTGAGACTTGTGGAATTTTGTGGAGCAATGTGTGCACAAAAAGGACAAATTCATGAAGACATGGCAAACGTTTTGGGAACATCTTGTCCTCCATACACAATGGTCAAAAAGTGGGCAGCCGAATTGAAACAGGGGAAGAAACGGCATTGAAGATGATTCTCGCAGTGGAGGACCTGCTTCTGCTACCACTGAAGAAAACATCGATTTGATTCACGATACGGGCATGGCAGATCTGCGAATCAAGGTTCGAGAAATAGCAGAGGCTGTGGGCATATCCTATGAACGGGTTCAAAACATTTTAAGTAATGAGTTAGGAAAGTCGAAAGTTGTTGCGAGGTGGGCTTTTTGGCTTCTGATAATTGATTAGAAACGTGTTCGTTTTCAAACGTCGCTGCTGTTATGAGGCTGATCCTAATAATTTTATTTAAAGATTTGTTATCTACCACCAATGACACATAGATTCACTATTATCAGCCTAACTCAAAGCAGCAGTCGAAACAGTGGAAGCATAAGGGCTCACCACCTCCCAAAAAAGCAATGGTGGTGCCGTCCTTTAGTAAAGTGATGGCTTTGGTTTTAGTGACGGGATGGGAATATTGCTGGTGGATTCCTTTCTTAAGGATCAAACCATAACAGGACAATACTACTCTAACTTTCTACATCAACTTCGTGAAGAAATTCAAAGAAAGCAAACTGAAATGCTAACGAAACGTATCCTACACCATCAAAATGAAGCTTTGGCGTAAACATCAACAGTTGCGATGGGTGAAATTCATCGGTACGGTTTTGAATTGGTACTTCAATGTTCCCTCAGACTTCCATCTATTTCTGAAGCTCAAAAACACCTAGGAGGGCAAAGATTTTTGTCCACGGAAGAAGCTGTAGCAGCCATAACGGGGTATTTTAAAAACCAGGACGAAGCTTTATCAGACTGGGATCACAGCATAAAAAGGGATTATATTACAAAATAAATAAATAAATAAACTCCTGTGTTAGGCTGTGAAGTTTTCAATCTCTCTTAAATTTTTCAAGTTTTTCCGAGTTCGATTTTATAACGTTTTTCATTTAAAGGTTGTTGTGTCACACTAAAAAATTAAAAATAGTAATATGGCAATGCTTCAAATTAAAATATTTCTCAACGTTGCAATGAAATTAAAGATACTTAAGTAATGCTTATCGTGAATATATTTTGTACATGATACATAATATGTGGATATACATATAATAAAGCACAAAGCTGCTATTTAAATATCAAATTTATTTGAAATATGTTTTTGTTTATAAAAATAACAGGGATTTACTACATATACTTACAAACTATTCTAATTAAAACAAGTTTTGTATTTTTATAATTGGATAATATCAACTGAAGCATATTAATACAATTAAAAAACAATACCATTATAAAAAATACTATTTAACAAAAATAAGATGAAGAGCAAAAAATAGTAGTTTATTTATCTAGAACGAAAAGTGACATTTTAAAGGCCGAGGCATCAGCCAAGGACGGAATTACTTGCGAGGACCTTTAAAAACACTTTTCGTTCGTGGTGAATACAACAGTTTATTTCATACTCCAAGTTTAATGAATTTTAAATAAAAAGTTGTAAATCGTTTCAAATTTAATGTTAACAACTGACATATAATTTTAAAGTACTTGAACTTTAATATTTTACTTTAATGTACTAAGACTTGAATGTTCCATTTTTTGTACTGGAAGTAATCCAAAACATGCCATTTTTGACATCAGTATGAAATAAAGGAAATTAAGAGTTTTTCGAGTCTTTTTGGAACATTTACAATTTTTTGGCATACTTTGTATGCAATGTGCTATCAACATTTGGGAAAAACTCTAAATTTTCAAATGATAATATTTTATTAATGGACTTAGTTTTATTTAAACAAAATTACGAAAAGAAATGCTTTTTATAGTGACACAATCCTGAAAGGTTACCAAAAATGCCATGACTGCCCTTTTGGAAATATTCATAAAATTGCACCAATATATGCAAATGGTTCAGTTCATTTGTTGAGCAGTATATATTTGCAAACCCACATGGTGGCAGCTTCTATTTAAAAAAAATATATAAATCGGCTTGGTGGAAGTTTCAAAATAGGTGCCGAAAGAAAACTTTTCACATGCTAAATATATAGATATGTATACTATCAAAAAAATATAGCAACTGGCGCGGAAGCTTAAGAATTTTAGCGCAGGTAGGTTTGTATATACCTACACCTACCTGTACACAATTCGGTTGGTCTTGTGAGTTAGGATCAAACGGCATTGATTCATTTAACCTGCGTATCAACACATGGTTACTATTTAAAATGGAAAACTCCACCTTCAATGCTGCACGAAGATAACTTTTTCTGAGGTTCTGTGCCGGTTGCTATAGAAAACATGTATGTACCAGCGCCTTCATAGTAAACTAAGCGGTGAAAATATCAAGATACCCTAATTTTCGAAAATTTTGGTTGTGCCTTGTTTTCTTCTAATTATTGTTTCAGTATCGCAGATTTTTTTTTCTGAGCAAGACCCATATGCTCATCCCATTCCTCAATCTGGTTCGATTTATTGCTTTATGAGCTTTGTTTAAAGGTGCGATCTTAACTTGTCGTTAAAATTGTCAGTGTCATATGACAGGAGCTTGTTTGAATTTGTCACCATAAAGAAAGATATGAATGTGTATGAAGAAGTTAGAAGATTAGAAAATGTGTAAGTTCTAGTAGATCTTTATGTTGAAAGTTCGTAACATAGTTGATTTTTTTACTGTTTACTGTTCTCACTCGAACTATTTTTTCTGTCAAGAATGAGAAAGAATAAAAGAGTTCTAGATCGACCTCAAAAATTTAGTTTTCTTAGGAAAAAGTTAGTTTTGTTATTTTTAACCAAACTCCATAGTTGAGCTTTTCTTCAGTTTTGTAACAACTTTGTTAAATAAAATTTTTCATAAAAGTTAAAAATAAGAGTCAGTACTTTGCTTAAGTTCAATATTACATTTAAATTTTTTTTTAATGTTTTGTATACTTTATCATAAGTTTAATCACTGTGACTTCCTAAGACAAGTAAAACTTTTTATCAAGAATGACTTTTTCCTAAAGAATAAAAAAATCGATAGTTTACAAGAGTGTAGTAACTACCCCATCGGGAGGCACTATATCTTGGTGTGCTATTTTCCTCATTTTCTAATAAATTTTCTTGTATTTTTGGACAAATAAGTGCATCAATTCCCAATTTCTGCTTTTTAGTAACTGGTTGTAGAACTAGATAAGCAACAATACATATGAATTGAATATATAAAATGGAATTATATTCTAGTTTTTGTTAAATTGGAATAATAAAATCCATTAAGTAGTACTGACTATTTCTTATATAAGTACATTCTAACAATGTTGTATAATAATTTACCCAGACAATAAGTAGTCGCAGTAGTTGCAGAAAGTGTTTCTCACTTTCGTTTTTTAACTGTTGGTTGTGCATGTCAATTTGACTTTATACATAGCTTCAAATATGATACACATAAGTGGTTAATTTTTCTTTTCAAAATGTTGACAACAGAACAGAATACTCAAATTGTTAAATGGTTTTATCGAGGTCATTCCACGAATGAAATCGCGAATAATTTGTTTGTTATGGCATACGATGTGACAGTAAACACCAGTTCAGTCTTCAATGTTAAACATTTGTTTGAGGAAACTGGTTCTGAAAATCCATCATGTAAGTGCTCAAAGGAATGGAAGCCTCAAAATGAAGAAGCTGAAATGCGCGAAATTATGGTTCGCAATATGATAACAGAAAATGACACTTTGTCAACAAGCACCCTTGCAGAAAATCCAGAAATTAATGCCGGAAAATTAGAAGTGCATAGACTACTTAAAAGGAATGGTTTCAAGTCTTTCAAAGTTAAAACGACACAAGAGGTTTTCACAGCTGACCATGGTCGTCGAATGGAATTTTGTGAAGATGTGATGGATAGAGTAAACAATAATTATGAATTTCTTAGAAATATTGTTTAGTGACGAATCGACTTTCCTGTTACATGGTCGTCATAATTAATTCTTCGGTAGTGAGATACTGGTCCCAAGAAAACAGTCACCAAACAATAACTTTAAGAACTCAATACCCCCAAAAACTTAACTTTTGGACTGGTATACTGGGGGACACTATTATAGGATCATTTTTTATTGATGGGAACCTCAATGGCCAAAAGTATTTGCAACTGCTTGACAAGCAAGTGATACCAGCAGTTCAAGGCTTACAAAACATTGATATGGCCCACATCTGGTATCAGCACGACCGATGTCCTGCTCACAATGCGGCTAAGGAATATTTAAATCAATATTTCCTTATCGTATTATTAGCACCACATGAGACATAAAATGGCCACCAAGATCTCCTGATTTGTCCCCAAATATATATTTTTTTTGGGCCACAAACAATTTATACCCATCAGCATCAAAGAGATAACAACGTGGATGAGCTCTGAATAAAACTTCTTGAAGCCTCTCAAAATATCACTCTTGCGATGTTAAGAGAAATTAGACCAGAATTTTATGGTCGCCTGGGATATTGTCTGGCTCAACAAGATGTTTTTGAACATTTAATAAAATGAACTTAGCTATTTGTTATTCAATAGGTTAATATTGTGTTTGTTAGAATTTAAGTATAATTTGTATCGTGTAACTATTTTTGACTTTGATTCCGTATTTTATTACAAAATCAGTAAAAACTAGAAATTACTAATTATTTTCCGTTGCTTAGTGAATTAAAATATTTGGTTCGGCTAAGCAAAAAATGAGAGTAGTAACTAAGCGCCAAGTAATGCATTGAAATGCTCGTATTCAAAATTTCTGGGGACAACACGTATATCCCCCGCAGACCTCGGTGGAATATAAACTGCACCCACTATAAGATAAGTTGACTGACAGGAAATTTTTACAAACAAGTGTTTAACATTAGTGTTAGTAACATAAATACGGCTACTGCAGAGATAGTTCCGAACAGCTATCAAAACACCACTACCTCTAGTAAAAACACTAGTTTCACTATTCCGATCCTTCCTCAACACAGTGTAGTTCGAGAGTCCCATTTCATTATCAGAAATGTCACTCTGCAACCATGCCTCAGTAAAAATTATTAAATCATAATCACTATTGGTAGTTACTGCAATTTGTAACTGTAATTTGGTCCGAAGGCCACGAGTATTTTGATAGTACACAGTTAGAGTAGTTTTTTGAGTTACTACGAGAAGTGGCATCCACAATTGTAGGAGCACCATTTAGGTATTTGATTGTTTTATTAGTAACCTCTTCCTTATTAAACCGCTCAATTTTAGCCTTATTTTTTTTTAAAGTAATCTGTTTGCGCTAGAGTCTGATCAGATTTAATTTGCACATTGGGCACTGCAATTTTATTCTTGTTTCTTAAAATATTTTTTGCTTCTTCACAAGAATTCAGAATAACTTCTAAACGATGTAGGTATTATACTATATCAAATTTTTCTAACCTAAAAAGTTTCAAGTTATTAAGTATCCACTTCGATATCTCAACAGTTCTTTGACTGAGTTTTTGTCTACGTGGGCTTTTTCTGAATAGGAGTTACCATGAGGTTCTTGAACGTTGAAAAGTATAACATTTTTAGCTCGCTCTTGACGTTAAAACATTTCTGAGATCAAAGCCTTGTGACCCATATCCAGCTTATTTGCACATTCATGACATATTGTCACCATTGATCAAATTTACTCTCAAGTAGCTGCTGCACTTCCTTAATTAACTCTGGTACACGAAAAACACCAACCTTACATGGTTCACAAAAGATTAGCAGTTTTCTCTTACGTAACTTTAAGCATCTTATTTCGGTTTCGGATATTTCTCCACACTTTTTGCACAGCTCTCTTTTACAGCCATCACATGGAAATAGTTGATCATCTTCTTTATCGCATTTAAAGCATAATTTAGTCATACTGAAATTAGTAAACAGCCGACTTTAAGGTTATGTGTTTACACCTAAAATGTGAGTTTGACATTTCTTGTTCATAACAAGGTGCAATAACCAACATACGTTTTTGAAAAACAAAAATTAGCATGCTGTGTTCTATATCTAGGGTGCTGTGCTAGTAACTGCAAGAAAGATAGAGTATATTCATATTCTGTATTACAGAAGAAGATAGCACGAAAAAGGGATGTTACACATCTTGGCACATAAACGTATGTAATTTTAAATGCTATACTTGTATCTATGTCATTCAAAATCACTGTTTGTAAGTCGCCTGAGGTCCATACAACATTATACAGTGAATTTATTATAACGCGCAATGTGGCATTCCCGTTTCCATAAGAACTTGATTGTTACTATTGGTTTCTAAGGTACGCCACGTCATGTGTAAATGCAATATATGAACCACAATTTTATTGAAAAAGAAGCATCAGAAAGAACAACAGGGCATGTAATAACCCACATACTTGCTGTAAACTGAAGTCTGTATACTATTTGATCAACAGAATTCCTTCCCCCCTACAATATGTTTTTACATACTCACTAACGTTTCCATATTGCATTTTAAAATAAATGCATTTACACATATTGCCCGTTATAATAAACTCCCTGTATGTTTTACTAACATTTGAGCAAACAAAAATGAAATCAAGCTTGGCTTTGAAATATTTGTTTTATGAATAATATGTTGGTGACACTGTAAGTCTATGTGAAATTCGTTGTTAGCAGGTTAGGTCAGTCTGTGTCAAAACTGGCGCAAAACCTAACCTGCTAACCTCGAATTTGACATAGACTTACAGTGCCACCAACATATTATTCATAAAACAAGTATTTTAAAGCCAACCGTGATTTCATTTTCGTTTGCTCACATGTTAGTTTATTACTGAATCGATAAAAATTTGTAGCAGTACAGAGCTTTAGCTACTACAAAGAATACATTTGAATAATTACAAAAACCTGATAGTTAGGCAACTTAAAGCACTTAAGAAAAATGCAGGTTGCATACTCTTCCAATAGACCTCTTTGAATTATGTAGGTGGCTATTGTAAATATTTTTGAGATTAATAATAAAAGAGAAACCACTTCCTGTTAAAAAAAAGATAGAGGCTTCGCGGCGTCAGCAGAAAAAGCCAAGCTAATAATAGAATCCTAGCTTACAAGGATAAACTTTGCAATTGTAAGGTTTTAATTAGTAAATTTTACAGTATACTCTTCTTCTTTGTCTTTCCCTTATGCCCTTAGGCGTCGGGTACAGTATACTAAGAAATAATAATTTTCAAGCAAATATGATTAATCCATTGGGCAGTTTCTCACTAGAAAATATGTTATTAGTTAACTGGTATGTAGGAAGTAAGGTAATTCACATAAATCTTAATTGGAAGTATCTTTGGTTTAGCTTTTTGGCCTCCCCTCTAGTCCTTGCTCTTTAGAAGCCACTAGCCGTCATGATAGGGTGGAACGGTATCCCCACTTGTAGCAAGACCTTATGGAAAGGAATAACCGGAAACAGAGGACCATATTGGAATCTTGTTCGTTATTAATAAATTAAACCTCACCAAAGAGAGCCACTTCATTGGTTTGGCGATGGGGGTCATTCCGGTTACATGAAATTCAACTCGATGGGAAAGGCAGCAATAGCCGGCACCATGGATTATTTGTTTTAACCATAGGTTAGTGCTAAAAACTTTAGGAATATTTAAATGATGTTCAATTAATTCATAACATAAAATATGTCAGGTTACTACCAGATAAGGGCATAGGCCATAGTATTAACAGTTAATGACTTTCTAATAACGTAATACGACAATTAATTACCTTTTTAGGGCCAGGCTAAACAAGTCAGATTATAATTTTATAAACGTCCAATCATAAGGGGTTCAATGTTATAAAGCAGGCATCTATCCAATAATGGGCATTTCTTATACTTTGGAAATGTGAATTGAGTAACCCATTAACAACATTAATTAAAACTATAAATAGGTTAAGAGGGTATAAAGAGCTCTTTAGATTTATCTTAAGCCGGCAGTACGGCTGAGTGGTGATGCATCTCTCACGGCACTTGCAAAAGTTAAGCACCAGTCTGCTCGGTCAGAACTTGTATGGGTGACCATCTGGTGAGCGGGCGTAGTGTTCTAGCCAGACAGGCTCCACTACCCCAAGTACCTCCGCCGAATTTAAAATGCACACACCCTCAGCGGCTCGGTGCGCCCGGCACCCCGACACTGTAAACGGTATAAGGGGTTACAGATTATGTATGTATGTATGTAGATTTATCTTACCTGAAAGTGGTTAACTGTTAGCAAAATATAGCTAACCTTCTATGAAACTATAACTTGTTTAATCGATGAACTCGAAATATTGGTAACTTTAATTCGATATTTCTTTAAAAAAGTAGTCAGTAAAAATTGCCAAACTGGATAACCATTTATCATATTAAGCTCCCATTTGACGGTATATGAGTTCTAGGTAAATAGACCGAAAGGCAGTTGACCGAACTCAATTGACCGAAAAGCAATAGTCCGAAACGTCACTAGACCGAAGCAGCAATAGACCGAAAATCACTTGGTCGAAAATATGTTACGGTTAAAGTACACATTCGGTAAATGTGCACATTAAATATCTGGAAAAATTACATTTATTAACAATAGCATTAATAGAAATATTAGAGAGTTTGAGCACTTCGACGTTAAACTTCCCGTTAACGATAAAGTCACATGACTAGTAACGATAAACTTTTACGGGAGGGTATCATTTTATAGAGTTTGAGCACAACAATAACAAACGGTATTTGAACATAACCTCACAATTTAGCAAATATTGAAAGGTTGTAGTATACTTCCTCAGTTTGTTAATTATTGGTAAGTAAATACAAGGAGCAGTTATTACCTAAATAACATAACTATTACAAGAAATTAGGCATGGAAACGCAACCCCACAAACCAACTTAGCGTTTACGGTAAACCTCGACGCTATTCGTAGTGAAATAACCAAATAACGTGCTCCGATAAGTGTTGAGCGTTACGGTATTTTCTGCGCCTGCGTAGTTGTCTTAAAATAGCGTTAGCGTATAACGTACCAGGTGCTCAAACTCTCTATTTACTCACGACCGATTTCCGCAAACGAAGATAAATACGTCATTAGCAGGATTAACCCATTAGCAACTTTCTTCAGTTTGTGCGTAAATACTTGGGTAGGATATATCTGTTAAGTATTGTATGATTTACTAGAATAAAGTTAAAATAGAATCAAAAACAAAAAAAAAATTCTAAACACGCCAGCAGTTTATGCTGCCAGTTCTAAGCCTGAATAAAGTGTGAAGGGAAGTTGATGCTATTAATGTTAATAAATGTAACCGTAATATATTTTCGACCAAGTGATTTTCGGTTTATTGCTGCTCCGGTCTAGTGACGTTTCGGTCTATTACTATTCAGTCAATTGAGTTCGGTCAACTGCTTTCGGTCTATTGAGTTCGGTCTACTAGCCGTGAGCGTAATTCGATATTTCTTTAAAAAAGTAGTCAGTATACATAGATAGATAATTTAGTGCTTTTAAAGAGTATTACTCAGTTTAAAGTTAATCTGCTTTTAAAAAACTACGCCTGTTCACCATCTTTGCAAACCAAAGTTTGTGTATTTAATAAAAAGAACTCATTTTAACCATTTATCATATTAAGCTCCCATTTGACGGTATATGATCCTTGAATTATAAGATTGAATGTAAAATTATATATAAAAGAAAAAATTAACAGTAAAAATAAAATTGATGGCGGCCAGTACTTCTTATTTAATGAACTAAGACCTTTATGTGAAAGTGAAGTAAACTAAAATCCCACACTTATCATACCTTTATCGCAGCCGAGCATTGAGCAAGTCGGATATGTGTGAGTCTTCTAAAGAAGGTTACAATAGTTGGCACAAGTTTAAAATGAAAATGAGACTTAAGAAATACTAAGTATATTATAGTTATTTATGTACCAAGAGCATTATGTTTCTGCCTTTCGAGGGCGACATGTTTACAAGCCTGAGGGTTTGGCCCGAGGGTTTTTAGGTCGTCCAATGGCTATAATTATCAAGTAATGTCTATGGTACGTACAACGTTTTATTTACCAGGTTGAATAAGCAAATAACTTGAAAAGCTTTCAAAGCAGTCCATAACACCCTAGGGCGTAAAGTAGAACAAAATAGCTATTTATGCATCAAGTTGCAAAATGAAAGTATTTTTCACACTAGACTTGAAGTTTGCCCCACGAGCGTTAGTGCTAGCGAGAGATGTGTAAGCACTATCTTGGAGTGACTCTGGCCGATGAAGATATGGAGGAGGAAGAATTGAAAAACGTAAGACAACAAGGGGAACCATTATCAAAAGACAGGAAACGGTAAGCATACTCAGAATTTTAGCAACAGTATGTGTTTTAAATGTGAGAAGATGGGGCATATCGCACGATACTGCCCAGAACGGAAACATTCTCCGCCTGTGAAATTACTAAAATGCAGTCGATGTCAGAAACCAGGACATCGGATTAGCCAGTGTACAGAAAAGTTGTCGAAGGCTTTAAACCCGACACAACTCCCAACCTACGCCCAGGTTGTGGAGTAAATGCCAAGCCCCTTGTAAATGATGCAGAAGCAGTCGCTACATGCCAGGGAGGAAGCACGGTCAACATGAAGATAGGAGGACAAGCGTGCGACATGTTAGTGGACACAAGTGCTTCTGTAAATATCTTAAAGGATTCGGCATTAGTAGGGTGTAAATCACTAGAAACAGTTCAGATTGCAATAGCTGATATAAATGAGTATGAGCTGCTAGTTTTAGGAAAAATTAGTTTAGATGTTGAGATAGGATCACAGAAAATAGAGCAAGAGTTTGTTGTTTGTGAAAATCAGATGCCCCTGAGTACTAAAGACCATTTAGGGAAAGATTTTCTGGAAGCGACTCAAGCAACTATTTCCTATAAGGATCAATCTCTGTCAATAGGAACTAACAGATTTCGACTAAAAATATAAAAATCACGAATCTGCGAGAAACATAACAGCGTTAACGAAAGAGCGGAATGGCACCTCTAAACCACAGAATCGATGGAGGAAAATGCAGTTACATTCCCAGCAAGCGCCGATATTTTCAAAGAAGTTCAACCACAAACCGATGCACTAGAATTGCATCCATCGACCAAGACCGAATGTGGCGGGAATTCGGGAGAATTATCAGCCAAAGTAAATGTGGATGAAAAACAGTTAACTGTAACAGGTGTTAAGAAAACTCAACCAAAGTTTCTACCTCAAGAAGATTTTCTCTAAAAGAGGAACTACAGATTCCAGCCAGAACACAAGCAAATGTTATGGGTATGTACAAACGTTATATTCCAGGAAAAAGTGATATTCTTATAGAACCCATTGAAATAGGAGTGCAAGGTGTTCTTGCAGCTCGGGTTTTGACAGATAATGGGATGGAATTTCCTGTACGATTAATGAATATAACATCGCAGCCGAAAACAGTTATAGGAAGAAGGGAAGTTGTCCAACCAATTAGTGAAAAATCGAATGATACCGTCTTTAGTGTGCAAGAGACCATTCGAGATGAGGACAATGACTGGATAGAGTTACAACATTTAGATAGAAATATGGCAGAACAGCTACAACAGCTAATAAGGGAGTATAAAGATATTTTTATGTTGCCAGGGTGTAGTTTAGGAAGTACTTCTAAGCCGAGCTATTAAATCAACATATCATCGTTCCATGTACGTCACCCTGGTCCGCGCCAATAGTTATTGTTAAGAAAGTGGGACTCAAAGGGTCAGAGAAACTAAGGATTTGTGTAGATTATCGTGAGTTAAACAAATTTACTAAACGAGACTATTTCCCTCTACCTCGCTTAACGGACACACTTGAACAATTAGGGCAAGCAGGATTATTTACTACTTTAAATCTGGCCAGCGGTTACCATCAGGTAATAATCGCCGATGAAGATAGGGAGAAAACTGAATTCAGTACTCCATGGGAACATTATGAATGGAATGGAATGCCGTTTGGGCTCGTAAATGCTGCTAGTACATGGCAAAGACTTATGTACACAGTGTTATCAGGACTAACGGGTGCGAAATGTTTTGTGTACCTTGGTGATATAATCATATTTAGCAAAAAGGATCCCGATACCCATATGAAGAATTTACGTGCAGTATTTGACTGTTTAAGAAGAGCAAACTTAAAACTGAAACCTAGAAAATGCAAAATTTTTGTATACCCAAGTTAAATATCGAGGACACATAGTTACAGCTAATGGTGTAAAACCAGATCCTGAGAAAATCACAGCTGTGCAGAAATACCCTAAACCAACGAATGTTAAAAAAGTACGAGCCTTTCTAGGACTAGTTGGATTCTATAGAAGGTTTATTGGTTCGTTTACACAAAGAGCTCTACCCCTAACTGACCTCACGCGAAGCGACGTAGTCTTTAATTGGACTCAAGAAGAACAACATGCTTTTGAAGATCTAAAAAACCAGCTGCGTATGGATCCTGTTTTAAAATACCCCGACTTTTCTCAACCTTTCATACTTTCTACGGATGCCTCAGGTACAGCTATAGGTGCAATATTAAGTCAAAAGGTAGGTGATTCGGAGCAACCTATTGCTTAAGCAAGTCGTAAATTAAACAAAGCAGAGACACGATACAGCACTACGGAACAGGAATGTTTGGCGGCTGTATGGGGTGTGAAAACATATCGTTGCTATTTGTACGGTAGAAAATTTACCATAATTACAGATCACCGTCCATTACGCTGGCTGATGTCCATCAAAGACCCTACATCACGATTGGCTAGATGGTCACTCGCACTTTCCGAATATGATTTTGATATAGTTTATAGGGCAGGTAAAAGACATCAAAATGCAGATGCCTTATTTCGAGCGTGCGTCAATATGGTATACGAAGATTTTGAACCTATCTGGGAGCGTGAACACATTAAGGAAGAGCAACGGCAAGATCCTGAATTGGCTAGTATCTTCAAATCAATAGAAGGAGGTAGTCAAGATAAGTTTTGTCTAGATCAAGATTGAGTATTATATAGAGTTCGAGGGACCGACAATCTGCAAGACACTATCGTGGTACCCAAAAGAATGACGAAAAGGATTTTAAACACGTATCACAGTTTACCTATGGCCGGACATCCAGCAGCTGAAAAGACATTAGCCCGTGTCAAAAAGGTTTTCTTCTGGAAAGGCATGGTAAGTGACATTAGCGAGTATTGTAAAGCATGCGCCTCTTGCAATGAGAGAAAAACTCCACCAACTCTCAAACTCGCACCCTGACAAAATTTTCAAGAAATTACTAGCAAATTCTACAGAACAGTCATGTATGTTGTCGGACCACTGCCAGTAACAAACACAGGTAACAAATATATTCTAACCTTCCAGGATGCTTTTACCAGATATCCCGAGGCAAAAGCATTACCGGATCGAAAAGCTAGTACCATCGCTAAAGCATTTGTAACTGAGATCATAAGTCCTCATGGTGCTCCGAGAGAACTTCTTACAGATCGTGGAGCTAATTTTATGTCTGAAGTGTTCCAAGAGACTTGTAAGTTGTTAGGAATTAGAAAATTGCAGACCACCGCATGGCATCCTATGGGTAATGGCAGAATCGAACGGTTTCACAGGACATTAAAAGATTGTCTTTCGTATTATGTGGACAAGGATCAACAAAACTGGGACCTGTACTTACCATATGTTTTGATGGCGCTACGTAGCAGTGTTCATTGCTCGACAGGCGAAACGCTTTATTTTCTGTTACATGGCCGAGATTTCGAAATTCCATTTGAAGATATCATGACCCCACAACGACAACGCTATGATGCTTACGAAGTGGTAAGGAAGAAACTTGAAGTTGCAGCTAACAGGATGGAAAACCAGTACAACAAACGAACCGCACCAGTTCAATTTCGAGTAGGAGATCGTATTTATCTGCATGAGGAAGCACGAACTACAGGACTTTCCAGGAAATTAAGTAAACCATGGACAGGATAATCAAGCAAACAAGTCCAGTAAATTTCGAAATACAGGAGATTGAAGGCAAACGAAATTTCCTAGTGCATGCAAATCGGCTGAAATTTTGCACTACGCTTGATTCAAGTGAGGATTCCATAAAATCCGAAGCTAAGAAAGCTCCAAACCAACCGTTGCTCGCGAATTGAAGCATCAGAGTCGATTGGGATGCACTGTGGCAATGTCAAGAGGAACTACCAGGAGATATTCCAGTACCGCCTGAAAGAGAGAAAGTAGAAATGTATCCGAAACGACACCTGAACTGAATGAGGACTTGGATCCCATTCAAGCGAGTACTTCGGTTCAGCTTCAAACACGGCCCTAAAGTACCATACTCGATCAAGAAGGCCAGCAGCCGAACTCCCCTGGGTTTTGCCAAAACACATTTGAAGAAGAAAAATTAATTACCAAGTGTACTCTTAAAACTAATTAATCATTTTGTTTTTAGTGATAATTCTTTTATTGATCAGCCTCTGCCATGTCAGCACCTGTGCACATTCTGAATCACTGGACAAAGGACTAATATTTATTAGGGAGGGGAATTTATTCTCTCGGGAGACAGATGGATCATGGTAACAGAGTTATCAGAATGCATATGGTATGTTTATACAAGCCTTTTTTTAGTATACTTAATGCAACACAAAACTTTACTGGTCAGTTCGATAAGTCATATCACGAGGAGATTGATTCAGTTGTAAGACAAGAATATCATATGCTAGTTAGGGAGTTGGAAATTGCAAAAACTAAATTGGATGATGTAATTGATTCACTAGCGCCTGTTGAAAAGAGAGTAAAACGTGGTCTTATAAATATAGGAGGAAATGCCTTAAAGATTTTATTTGGGACGTTGGATGATAAAGATTTGCAAGAAATTAGAAAATTTAGAAAATTCAGCAGGGGATGTCACTTATTTGTTTGAAAATCAAATGTCTTTTATTAAAGCTAACAATGAAAGTAATGAAAGGAATAGGATTAACATCGAAAAATTAAAATCTGCAGCCGTATTGTTAAAGCAGGCTATCAAACAAGGAACAGAACAAGAAGATTCAAAATTAGTAGCTTTATACAATCTTAATTCCATATTTCGTATGACACAGTTCACTTTAAACAATTTTCAGATTAGTATTTCAGAATTACAGACAGCCCTTGAGAGCACGGTAGCTGGTAAGCTAAGCCCTTTCTTCATCTCCTCCAAAAAAAAAAACTGTTAAAGATCTTCTGACCGTACAACATAAGTTACCTATAGACTTAACGCTCTTGACAGAAGCTGTCAGTTCGGAATTATATGTTTATTATGATATGGCTGTGGTCCACGCAGCGACCATAAAACATTCTATTAGATTGTTCGCAGAGATTCCCCTAAAAGCACCCAACAGATTCTTTACCTTGTTTCGTACATTTCCATTACCTCATCAGGTCAGCGATAAAGTGACTATCCACATAGAGCCATATATGGAGTTTTAAACCATTGACGAGCTGAAATGCAGCTCAGGTATTTTCAAAATATGTCCACCGGTGTCACCCATTTGGAAAAGTAAGCATAAATCATGTCTGTATTCATTGTTCAGAGACATTGAGGAAGAAGTACAAGAATACTGCAACAAGATAATAAGAGCATCATCATCATCGTGGTTATACAGAAACAAGAATAGTAATTTTTTGGGTTTATAGTGTTCAATTGGATCGGTTAACGTTAAATTGTCCAAGTCAGCCATTCGAGAAATCTAAATTTAATGTTACAAGTAAATTATTACCAAAACGGGTATTATAAATATTCCACAAACTTGTTTTATGTACATGGCCCCACATTCAGTTACAGAAACGATTTAGACACTACCAAAATTGAATTTGTTATCCCTCCATTAAGGTCAGATATAGTTCATCTGACAAACCACACAAAGTTAGCAAAATCTATTCAGCAATGGCAGGAGAGTTTGAATTCATATAGAGAACTTCAATATCATCGCATAATTTACAAACAGCGATTTGGGTTCCAGGTTGCTTAATTATGATCAGCATTATAATTGTAGTAACATATCAAAGGAAGGCTTTGTACAAGTGCTTGAAACCCAAACCGAAGTCCGTAACTGTGCAAGTATTGCATAAACGGCCTGAGAAAGCTAATGAAAATATACCAATGTTAGAACTTAGTTCAAAACCCTTAGTCGCTCCTGTAATCTCAGCGCCAAATGAGTATTTGCCAGTGTTTTAAAATAGGAATGTTTAGAGTATACTTAGGTAGCAAATCAGAGATCTTATCATTGTTAGAAATAAGTTTTGTAAAGTAATATGTTAAGTGTTTGGTTCTTATAGGTAGTGCCGTGTGGATGTGAGGATTCATTGGGCCCTGTATCGGTTTCAAGTGAGCAGCAATTGGAAAAGCAGAGGACGTAAGACTATAGATGCCAGTACCTATGAGCCAAGGAAAAGAGATGTCACATATATCAGAAGGCGAAGAAAATGTCTCTGTATAAAGGTTCCGCAAGTAATTAGATGGTACCCAACAAAAGCCAAATAGAAGAAATTATGCTGATCCCACCATAGCCTCTGGTTGGTTAAAGGCTTTACAATTTGGGAAATACAGTTGTAATACCAGAAGAGGTTAAGCATTTACCAAAATGGGTATCCCTGATGCACGGTCCTCTCAAACCTGCTAGAGAGTATTAGCTAAGATTTGCCCTGAAGAAGGAATATACAAAATGTTAGTTTAAAAGAAAACCAATTTTTTTCAAGAGGGAAGGTATTGTAATAGGCAACAACTATTGTAGGTAGATTAATTAAACTTCCATATCATTCATATCAAATCTAGAATGGTGCTTTACTAATGTGTTTGTTTGTCACATAACTGTTGAAAGCAGAAATTTAAAGGTCAAAATGCAAGTAATTAGTTGGAGATTCAGAGGCTCTAAGCACTTGGGAAAGGATAGCATAAACAATCCAAAAATGTAACTGACAATTTTCCTAATTACCCAAAATGGTATAAAAGCATACAACGGCCAAGCACAGTTGTCTGGTAGTTCCACGAGCCATTCCAGGTTAGACATGTATTGTAAGTACCTTCTTTAAAATTTGTTCGTTTAATCGAAATAATAATCTCTGTACTTATTCTTTGGGAATAATTTGTGTTTAACACATTTATAACTGAAGATAATTTATTATTGATAAATAAACTTTATTCGCAACCATATATGTAATGTTAACATTCCTGACCTCATTTGAGTGGGGGGAAGTCGTACATTTCAGCCCGCTACTTCCCGCACTCACTTCCCGCACTCACTTCCCGCTCAAGTGCGGGAAGTGAGTGCGGGAAGTACATTCCCGACCGCGGAGTAGGTAGGGATACTGGGAATCTTGTTGATCCATTCATGCGCGTCTCAATCAGCTAACTAATCTCTCGACAGTAATGAAACACTTCCCATCTCGGGCTATGTGCTATTATTGAAACTGGTGTTTATGTTATTTGTAATACGATTATTCGGAAGAAGAACCTTACGTCTTCGAAGCGTTACCTTCTAGGGGTTGAATAAGAAAGACGGGTAAAAATATCGTTAAGTAAATTTGTTTTCTATTATTGAGAATAACAACCTTGAAAAATGTAGAAAAACGATTTTGGTCTGATTAAAAATATTTTTCTACGATCCTGTCAAAATGACAACTTTTTGAACTGTTTCTAGTGTCAAAAGGGACGTTTGTGGCACTCTTAATATTAGCGCCCGAAATACGTCTTATTCGCATGTTGCCATGTTTGCCGTAAGTTTGAATGTCAACATAACGTAGAATATCTAACACAATGTGACGGAAAAAATGTCACCGAACTAAGTTTTTTAATTTCTGTTACGATCGCAGAAAAAATAGCGTATGATACACGTGTATAATAGCCATTAAAGCACTAGCGACGTTAAAAGCACTCTGCTAGCGCGTCGTGTTCTTAAACTCATCGCACGTGCTTTAAAGACGTACTTATACACTAGTATCATAATATACTATTTTTCACGTCTGGGAAAAAAACACGGTTTCTACGATACCAAAATCGTGACAGAAATAATTAATTATTCCCTAGAGGAGAGAAATTTACCTAGGGAGTTTTCATTATGACTGACACAACAATTATGTCAAATTTGAGGTTAGCAGGTTAGGTTTTGCCCCAGTCTGTGTCAAAACTGATGCAAAACCTAACCTGATAACCTCGAATTTGACATAGACTTACAGTGCCACCAACTTTAAAATTTAAAAATGTCAATAAATTACGTTTAAAAAAACAGGTTTGTAGTTTTAAATCTTCTTGCAACGTGAAAAAAATAGTATATGCAATTCGGAGAGACTGCTATTTGGTTCAGTGCTATGTGACCCTCGGGCTTTCCCTCGAGTCACAAATTGCACTTCAGCAAAATAACGCATTTCTCTCCCTCATTGCATAATCTACTTTTTATTATTAAGAAATGTGTTGACAAATAAAGAAGGGTATACGTAACATCTACGTGGTGTATTAAAAATGGAATTTTAATAAATAACAAGAAGGAGCGAAGAATTAACTAATGAAGATTATGGTATGTGATAAAAACTAATTGAGAGCAGATTTGCTCTATACAAGTGAATCATTGAAGAAATATACTGGGTCAACTTTATTGAAAAGATTACATTTGACATATTACATTAATCAAACAAAATAACAAGAAGAAGCGAATAATTAACTAATAAAGATTATGGTATGTGATAAAAACTAATGGAGAGCAGATTTGCTCTATACAAGTGAATCATTGAAGAAATATACTGGGTCAACTTTATTGGAAAGATTACATTTGACATATTACATTAATCAAATTGGATCACGTCAAGCGGTTTGTTGCTGAGTAAGATTTCCAGAGGAGTATCATCGGAGAAAAGAAAAATAATCCAGGAGAGTGGCAGTTTGCAGTAGCAGGTGGATATTTGCAGGTTATCTGTTTGCCGATTGCTGTAGGAAAATTGGAGTTTGCTGATCTAGGACGGTTGGGACGTGTTGTCTGTCTGTGAACAGTGCATTGCAGGAAGGTTCTTGAAAAGGTCGATTTGCAGATCAAAAGGAGGTTGCCATCTGGAACGTTGTGTGAACCAAATAAAAAGTGGGTGATTTTTTATTAAAAATCATAACTAGAAATGAAATAAAGACAAAAAAGAAATTGAACTAATTAAGAAATAATTACTTACTGTGTTTTTGATATTGTTGTGTACCATTGAAAAGATTGGGCATTTGTCATTTGAAATTCAAATTTGACAGTTGGTTGACATAAGTATTGACTTGTGCGAATGAGATTTAAAATATTAGAAGATTAATCTTTTAGAAATCAAGTAACTAGATAAAAGAATCTACCCCTGATTTTTTAGAAGCTATCTATAATAGTAATTATTGACATTATAATACAAAATTGGGCAATTTGTAATTTAAAAAACAGATTAATAGCAATGTACTTGAAGGTTCAGTTCAATACATATATACATTTCGCTTAGTTCTAAACATTGTATTATTTCAAAGTGTAAAGTGTTTATTTTTACTAGGTCGCTATAATGTGTCATAACAACAGTCAGCGTTTAAGCAAGCCGCTTCCGCGATGCACGCACTTGCGTGTATTAAGCAAGGCTGCCATGTGATTCTGCTAACATGCAGTTGTGACATATTAAACTTTCCTGAACTAATACATGTGCTGCTGTTTTGCATTTTTAAGCATATTGAACTGTATTTCTTAAATTTTGAAATGAAATTTAAATCTGTTTAATTTGAGATTAAACACACGCCCTGCTGAATTGTGTGTGGCAAACGTCTGTGACGTTTGCCAAACAATTCAGTAGGCCATGAATATTTATTTATTTATTTATATACAGAGACTCATACACGTTAATTAACCTAATTAAATGAATCACAAATATCTAAGACAAAAAATATTGTGCGAAATACAACAAAAGACACAAACATTACATACGGTGTATCAGAATAACAAACATTTGCAACGATAAGAAGCACAAGATACACTAGTTCAACAATCATTTAAATAATTAACAATATAATTATAAAAATAAAATGTGTGAGTACCACAGCCGTAAACCGCAAGCACAAGTATCCGCAATCCACGACATGGGCATGACCATGGCCAAGGTAAAATGTCAATAAGTGTAATCTGTCAAACTAATAGTTAAAAATGAGTGATTCTGTTGACGAACGGATTAACGGTACTCGGTCAGATATTCATTCAGCAGTTAATGAAACGTACGACACGATATTATCCCAGATATACAATAATATATGCGAATTTACTCAAAAGACTTTCAATAAGATTCTAAAAAATTCATGGTTCCTATTTTTCTTGTCTTCGTTGATGGGTCGTAGAAAAAATATACTATACAACTGGAGTAGAATCTCCATATCCACTCTCGTTGCACAAACTACTATAAACGTGGACTGAATAGTGCAAATAACGTCACTGTTTTTTTTCTATTTCCATTTTTTAATATTTTTGTATCTAGCCTAATATATAATTATATTGTTGTTTGTACGTATTACCCAATTTCTTGTATTGCTAGTCTAGCCCGTATATTTGGCATTTGTGAAACCATATAGAACTCTTCTGCCCCTTTATTTGTCGTAATTATAGTAATTCTTTTTTACTTACCTCTCTTAAGACGAAGCAAGTACTGTAGTCGTGAAAAAATCACGTGTCAGGATTAGGGTGTTCTCAATTCCGTTTATCTGTTTGTCAGTCTCTTTTGTCTCTCTGTTCATCTGTTCGCGGTATAGCTCAAATAATATTTTTGGAGGAAGACGATATTTTGCATTTCTATCAAATATATCCTGAGTGTCTTGAAATGAATTACATCTAGTATGCTTTGAATTTCCCATAATGCAATCTAAAATTTTATTTAAAATTGGCAAGACTGTAAGTGTATGTCAAATTCGAGCTTAGCGGGTTAGGTTTTGCGTCAGGCTATGCCAAAAATGAAGCAAAACCTACCCTGCTAAGCTCGAATTTGACATAGACTTACAATCTTGCCAATTTTAAGTAAAATTTTAGATTGCATTATGGGAAATTCAAAGCATACGAAATGTAATTCTTTTTAAGATACCCGGTACAAGGCGAACACCTTAAAATAGCTATTTGTGCAACAAGTGCTAAAAGTGAACGTTTATGCACGAGTTTGCACACAATATTTTTTCTACGGCCTTAAATTTACTGTTATTAATCCATAAATGTCGATTTAACAAAGGTTTGCATTTATGACAGTTATAATTTATGTCATAATAAAGAGATAGCCTTGACGCGCAGGTGACTGTTTCTGCAGCAGGTAGCTGTCAAAGTTAGTTATCAAAGGTAATTATAAATGTACACATTTTACTTTATTCATTAGATAATGCTTTAATTATTTAAAAAACATTTTATCTCTAACGAAAGAACTAGAATAACTTTATAACATCACCTCCAGTTCAAAATTCTAAATTCCACACTTTCACTTTTAACACTGATTTATAAAACTTCATTTTTATAGTGAATCAAGCTAGTGTTAAAAGGCCTACTTTTAGTAGTGGTCATAGAAAAAATTATTTTCGTCTATTTTTGCTTTATCTAACTCGAGAACTATTTTTAAAACAAAAGTATGTTGCACATAGCTCCGGTTTTTAGGTTTCTACCTTTGACAAAAATAAGATATTTGGTATCCAACATATACAGGATGGAAATCTAAAGAAAATACATTATTTTTGACTTTACCATTTTCAAAACTTCCATTTACAAGAGAAGTTCTGTGTAAAGAATTATACAGATTTATTAAAAACACTGTTATAGAATTAATTTTACAAATCTTATCTATATGCATAATTCGCAAAACATTTTACATTTATTTCTTAAAAACTACTACAAAGCTTAAATTTTTAACTAGTGAAGCAGTTGCACTGGTAATTTATTCACATTTATGTGTAATACGTGATTATTAGTTTCATAAAGCTAATCTAATTCATTTAAATATGTGTCATTCTAGTAAAAACATAGTATGATATAAGTTATTTATATACTGATGTCAGTTTATTTGAAGTTAATCCCACAATGGCATCTGGAGTAACCTGAAAACCATTCTTTTTGATGAGAGAAGCTTTTAGTTTAGATGATCTTTCAATTATTTCAGAGCGTTTATTAATAATTTCATTGGCGAGCTCAACATTTGCGTTTATTTTAACGCGATTGATTAATAACTTAGATACTTCTTCTTTGGTTGTGTTAATCGTATTTAAATTATTCCCATACAAATCTTGAACACAAGTTACATTCTAAAACGAGAAACATGCTACTTTGTAATAATTAGTGTTTATATAATATGCATACCTCATTCTTGTAATTCGTTGGTGATTGATTTGAAATATCTGATAAACATGACCCGGGCTTTGGATAGTAATTTGCTTCTTGAAATGTAAACTTGTTTTTTTCAGCAATTTCACCTAAAGTTGCTAATGAATGTATAATGTCTTTAATTTCATGTTGAATGTTGTGTGCTGTAATAAGAATTATTATATAGGGTTGGCCACGAAACTTGAAGACGGGTACTATTTAATTCCAACTCAACGTATACATATAATACACATTTTGTGGCAACACAGATATCCGATATTTATCTAAAAGATAAAATGATCCGAATCGTTGAAACATGCATAAAGCTCCACTTGCAAACATATTCCGTCCGCGGTATCAGTGTCGCCATGATATAATATGGGTTGCAATCGTAAATAGCAACGGCTACCAAGTTTTGCAGCTTACCTTGTCTAAGCAGATAATTCAGACGCAGATAAAATTTTAAATTGCAAGAAAAGTACATTGTAGTTTCTTTTAATCAAATATTTAAGTTATTTCATTCAGACAATTTTTAGACTTACACGAAACGTAACTGTTGGAAATAGTTAACCCCTGTGCTTTGAACTTAACATCTTCAGATTTAATTATAGATGCTCTATGACCTGCTTTGGAAATATGACTATTTCCTATGTTTTTTATGTCAGGTAAATCTAAATCTTTACCAACAGATTTCAGTTTTACATCAATCCAAGCTTTTAGTTCATTCCAATCCAAATCACATTCGTCCAGTAGCAACTCCTTCAGCATTGCATATCGTTCTAAAAACTACACATAACATAAATACTGGCATAAACATAAATATCATAAAAGTCATACTTTATCTCGACACTGCGATATATCATCTGAAGCGTAATGTTTCTCATTAACAAGTTTTGCGGCAAATTCAACAAGTTGTTTAATATCTTCTTCTTTCGCTGTAAGAGTTGTACTGATGTCTTCGTGGTTGTTAATAAGGTTTTCTAGAGAACTCAAAGAATACTCAACATGTTTGTTTGCTGAAAACAACTGTTCTTGATCTGTCATCCATGCACCGATCTGATCGATTTTGCTATAAAAAAAGTATAGATCTAAACGTTGCTTGTGAAACGCAAAACGTCTTTCCCATAAAGCTAGAAATAAAAAAATAGTTACAATAACAATTTAAATAAATTAGAATACTAACACGGCAAGGAATTCCAGCTAGCAGAAAGCTGTGCAAGTTTCTCTTTGACTTCTCCGGAACACACTTTCCCTTCAATTAGTTTGTGGGCAACTTCAATCACGTTTTTAATTTTATCTTCATAAATATTTATTCTATCTTTGTAACCCTGGTGCCTATCCAGAAGCGATTTAGCACTGTCAAGATCACTGGCTATTTTGTCGGTTAACATTTTCATTTTCATGTCGTTAATCCATGAAAGAACAGCGTGATAATCTGCGATAAAATGCTTCAGAAGGCAGATGTTGTTAATCTTTTCCTCTTGTATCTGAAAATGCGTGGTTATAAATTTTAAAATATTTACAGCATAATATTCAACACACTTCAGCTTTTTCAGTTAACTGTTCCAATGCAACACTGTGTGATGTATCAACAAACTTAGGGAGGTCATTGCATGCTTGACTAGCTTTTTGGCCAAGAATGAATGTTTGGTTTTGTACATTATCCAAACTATATTTGTAGATATCTAAAGGTAGCACTATATTTTTAGAAGTAAAAGCCATTTGTCTAAAAGAACGTCGAAATAAACAATCTTTAGCGTTGCAGAGCTAACACTGTTCAAGGAAAGTTTTGATTTAAAATGTGTGCTATTAACCAGTACATAAGAAATACGACCGTTTCGGCTGTGAGAAAATGATAAAGCAAAATATACACTTTTTAATATATCCGCTTGGGAGTGCATGGTATTAGATATCATAACGTTTAATTATTTATGTTTACGAAACTGCGAGATCCACCAACTTAATTTTATTAATCAGGAAACTTGGAAATCTCTAGTTTATTAAATATTTCGCAAGTTCAACTTACACTATTAAAAATAATTGAAGTTAAAGATATCTGCTGACACGTTCAGCTGATGGTGTATTTGGTTTGTCGTTTATTTTATAATGATAAATCAAATTTAAAAATTATAAAATAGAAGTGACATCATAACTTCTATTTTTTGTTAATGTAAAGTGGAAGCAATCGTTTAATCACACAGGTAATAATTCAAACTTAAGCCCTACCATGTATTATCACTTATCAGTGATAACTTACCACTATCATATACCCACATAAGTGAATAAATAATGCAGAATAATTTTTAATACAATTTTCCTTAAAAGCTATTTAATATGGATTTTCCAGTATTGGAATTTCTAATTTCATTCAATTATTGGCAACTGAAATTTTCTATAAATTAACGTTTTCATTTCTTTTGCATATTTAAAACTATATTCACTTGAATCACATGAATAATTGCATTTCACTCACATTTTATTAAATTTCTCGTTGACCAAGATATTTTTCTTTAAATTATATTCTCGACATTTATGCCGTTTGCAATATTCTGATAAGTGTCAGTTTGACTTTTGTAATGACAAAAGCAATGTTGCGACGCTTTTACAACTCGTTTATCTAGTATATTGTAAGAAGCATATTACGCACGAGTAGAAAAAGTTACGTACGAACCGATGAGTGTGTATTCCACAAGTACTACGAGTAGAAAGGGGGCCGCTATCCCCTCCACTTTTTATTTGATTCGCGGATTCGCGGTTTAATTCGCGGTTTTATTCGCGGTTTGATCTAATTAATTTCGCGGTTTGATCTAATTAATTTCGCGGTTTGATCTAATTAATCACATATGAAGTTTGATATGTAATTTACATATGTGCTACTGATTAAATTACGCATTAGATTTTTTAATTTGCTTCTGGAATTACGCGTCGGACTTCGGCGGCCATCTTGGATTTCTGGCGGGAATATTTGAAATTTGAATTTTTTCCGATTTTTTTTCTAAGTTCCATTATTTGAATTTTAAACTTCCCGGGTGTCAGCAGCCACCTTGGTTTTCTGCGCGCGCACCTCTCGCTGTAGTCGTTTTTAATTTTGAATTTTCGCGGAAATATTTGAAATTCAAACTGGTGGACCTATCTCGCTCTTTGAAGCTGCTGTCTCTCTCTTGCATTCACTCGCGGAAATATTTAAATTTAAAAAAAGCTATTTGCGCCGGACCCGAGTGGGAATCGAACCCTCTACGTTTGCATACACATTGGGCTCACATCGATCGATGCCTCTAGACCACGGAGCGGTACGGGATTTAAAGGGTTTGAACGAAACGCCATTTCGCAGCTCTACAGTCACGCCGCTCGAATTTTAAACAACTTATTTTTTCGAATATATAAAATATAAGAACGGAATTGTGCCGTCTAGGGCCTTAGAAACTTGTTAATAATTTTAAAAAATTGACTTTGTAACTAGTTTTGCTGTAATTAATTTAATATGAGTGACGCTATCTCACTCAGTCCCATTGATTTTCTACAGCTTTCTCTTTTCCATCCCGTTTGCTACCTATGCGTAATTACAAAAGACGTTATCGCTCCAGGCAGACTTTCTATTTAGCCGGCGATTGTGTAGGGCTTTTAACCGTTGCATAGAATTGGAAAGTTTTATTTAACGTGCCTAAACAGGATTGTTTAGAAGACTGTAATTATAATTAGCATCGTAATGGAATGCACCAAGATTTAAATCAGCATGCATTGTTCGTCTGGATCGAGCAGTACGTACTCCAACGGTTTCTAGTCTTGCTTGGTTGACAGACGACAGAATGCACGGTTACCGGTCAGCGCAGCCAACGGCTTGGCGCTAAAATCCCTGTGACACAAAATCTAGTGGGATAAGCTTGCCTGGTTAATAAACCACTCTAGTTCGTATGATTTTTGTCGTGTGTATTGTTTGGTTTTAAAGGTTTGAACATTGTACCACTTAGCTGTTCTGACATTATACTTCCATATACATATTATAAATAAATTTTAAATGTTATTTTCGACTGAGTTTTAGCTTCTTATAAATTACAACAGTGCCCTCGCCCATATAAAATAAGACATACGCATTAAATAAATGTTTTTATTGTATAAGAATGGTTGTCCCCCATAAATTTGAATAAAAACAGGCAATTTCGTTGAAAAAAAAATAGCTTTTCAATATCGTTTGCAAATAAGACAAGGGATACTTGTAAAAATATAAGTCAAACCATTTTTTCTTGTAAAAAATTTACGAAAAGACGTAAGTGTTGGCGACAAATGAAAATAATTTTGAATAAAAGCACGCAAAATTACGAAAATACGTAGAAAATTTATAAAAATCGGCATCTTGTCACATTAAATTCTGCAAAAACGACAAAAAAACAATATTTTTATACAACTTTCATCGAAAATAGTAAAATTTTACGAAAATACGTTTGTGTTAACAACAAATGAAAATAAATTTGAATAGAAACACGCAAAAATTACGAAAAGACGTATGTGTTGACCCCCAAAGTAACAAAAATTTGAATAAAATCACGCAATCATACAGAATCTCACATAAATTTTCACAAAAATCGACATCATGTCACATAAATTATACAAAAACTGTCATCATATCACTTGAAATTATACAAAAAACGACATTTTCATTCAATACACGATGAAAATTGAACAAAAATCACGTAGTCATGCAGCATCTCACATAAATTTTCACAAAAATCGACATCATGTCATATAAATTATACAAAAACTGTCATCATGTCACTTGAAATTATATAAAAAACGACATTTTTACTAAACACACGACGAAAATTGAACAAAAATCACGTAGTCATGCAGCATCTCACATAAATTTTCACAAAAATCGACATCATGTCATATAAATTATACAAAAACTGTCATCATGTCACTTGAAATTATATAAAAAACGACATTTTTACTAAACACACGACGAAAATTGAACAAAAATCACACAATTACAAGCCATCTCACATAAATTTTCACAAAAATCGACATCATGTCATATAAATTATACAAAAACTGTCATCATGTCACTTGAAATTATACAAAAAACGACATTTTTACTAAACACACGACGAAAATTGAACAAAAATCACACAATTACACGCCATCTCACATAAATTTTTACAAAAATCGACATCATGTTACATAAACTATGCATAATTTTGCAAATGTTTTACACTTTTTATAAAATGCATCGCTCAAAATTAAAAGAAATAGCAATTTCATTGAAAAAATCTACTACCACAATCATTTCGATAAACAAAATTCAAAAAATCTTATACTTTTGACGGAAATATATGTATGTTGACCACAAATTAACATAATTTTTAAATAAAAACACGCAATTCGTTGAAAAAAATATTCTGACACCACCAAAACACGCAATTTCATTGAAAAATATATATATGTTGTCCACAAATTAACATAAATTTGAATAAAAACACGTAATTTTGTTGAAAAAATGTTCTGGCCCCTTCATTTCACTTAAAATTTTACAAAACTGCCATCATAACACTTGAAATTATACAAAATATATGTATGTTGATCACAAATTAACATAAACCTGAATAAAACACACAATTTCGTTGAAAAATTTGCAAATGTTTTACACTTTTTATAAAATGTGTCGCTCAAAATTAAAAGAAATCACAATTTTTAAATTATATCACGCCATTATGAAATCGTAGATTGATTTTTTTTGAAATTTTACACTTTGTAACTGTAAAATAACTTCAAATACTAATATTTTAGCTTTAGATTTTGTAATTATTGCAGATTCGTGAAAAACAAAAGCAGAGTAGAAATAAAAAACACAAACACTTTGTAATAAACAAATATATTGTTCTTATTTCGTATAATACTTGATAATATAAATATAAATGTACAGCAGAATGTCTTATTTCTAAAAATTCGCTAGCAATTTACAAAACTGTAGTTTGAGGTGCACGACATTTCAAATTAAAAAGACTGCAAGTAATAAAATCAGAATTTCATTGTGTAATTTTAAAGTTTAAGGCGCTCCCAGTCCATAATTCCATTCGTATTTGATGTTGAGGACCTCTGCCTTAGAGGCGTTTTTCTAACGGCCCTTTTTTGGAGGCGTTTCCTTATCGATGTTCTTCTGACTGAACCTTTTTGATGTGGACTTGGATGAGTAGCTGGTGTTTTTAATTTATATTCTAAATCAGACTCGCAGTTATCAGTTTCCATTCCGGTTTTTCCTATAGTACCAGTCGGGGTTGGCTTCTTTTGCTGTTTAGGTTTAGCTAGCAGCACATTAGGAACGTTAAGGTCTTTGATGTAATCAGCAAACTGTAGGCGTCCGGGTGGATTAATAGTTTTTAGAGGCCGCAGAGTGTCGTGAATTAAATCGACTATGTTAGACGCAGGTAAAATTTCACCCTTTATAGTAACGGTACCCTTGTGATCCCAGCTCACATCGCTTGAGGTACTCAAAATGCGTAGGAAAACTTCAGCTTTTTTCTTAAAAGTTTTGGGAAGTGTAGATAAAATAACGGAATTTGATAGGCTGTCACTGGTTGTTTCAATAGGTATTTTGATTGGCTGCCGCGCCTGGTTTGTGAAATGAAGGAATCGTTGTAACACTTGATTGTACTGGATCCATTTATCGTGATCAGTTAATTTGGACTTTAAAACTTTTTGCATTTCGTCATCAAGCTGTGATAATATATTTTTCTCCGCATCATCGCCAGACTTAAGACGTTGGACAAATTCCGGCGATACAATCAACATCTTCCGCTCTTTGTCCATTTTAGTCGAAAAGGAGCTCAGTCGTTTGTTCTGGTAGAGCCGTCGTGAATAAACTAGCTTAAAATCAAGACTTTCATAATAAATATATAAAAAATATGACAGGTACGGGAATCGAATCCAGCAATTTTCGAAACCGGTTTGATATATATTTATTGAAGGACTTGACCATCAGTTGACGTTTTATTAATATTTGTCGTGATTCGTCATCACTGAAATTTTACAAGAGTCAACCTGTCTGCTATGCGGCGCACGCAATGGTCCCACCTCTTTTATTTTAAAATTTGTAAAACCAGATGTCCAAGCCGATACCGCACTACTCGTTTTAAGTGATTGTGCTCTGTTACCTGGTGCATCTGAAGATGGCTCCCAGACGAATTAATAACTGTCAGGATGCAGCCGTACCTTACAGCAGGACATCAATTGTAGAATCAAGTAAGAAAAAGACAAAACTAAGTAAGAAGATGCAGTTTTCAAATAAAAGCCAACATCGGGAAGCGCTAGCATCACCGCAGATAATAGTTGGTGACGATGAAACCCTGGGACCATCGTCACAGCTAACCGGACATAGCGAAGATTTGAGTTTGGTCGTGCAGGAGCCCATGCAGCACTGTGACGTAATAACGGACACCCCACCCGAGGACAACCAGCTCCGTCGTGAGAAGAAGCGGACATTGTGTAATTTTTGTATGCCTCTAAACAATACAATTGCAGAATCATGTAAGAAAAGGACAAAGCCAAGTAATAAAACGCAATTTTCAAATAAAACCCAACATCGGACAACACTACTCCCACCACAGATAGAGGTTGTTGACGAAGAGACCCGGGGCCCGTCGCCTGATCAAACAGGTATGCATAGCTGTGACGTAACAACGGACACCCCGACCGAGAACAAACATATCTTCCATGAGAAACGGTTATTGTGTGATTTTTGTATGCCTATAAACATTAGTTCTAGCAAAGTTGTTCATTTAGGCCTGGATTCTTATAAAAACTTTTCACCTGTGGCAAGAATTCTGAATACCGACGGATTAGGTGTTTCATTCACGGCGGATGCGTTTATTGTTTTTCTGGAGGCTCTACCGGACATGTTTGTGATGGCGAAACAAGGATCTTTTAAATGTGATTTAAGTGAACATACAGTGGAACATGTGACCAGCGACACTTGCAGGATTATTCCAAAGGACCCCGTCAGCAAATTTACACTTTACGTGACGTATGACACGCTGTCAAATTTATTGCCTATGTATGATTTGATGGTAGTTAAAATCAACGACTTGAAACGTGCACAATGTAATTTCGAAAAGTTTGCTGCATCAATAAGGCAGAGGTCCTCAACATCAAATACGAATGGAATTATGGACTGGGAGCGCCTTAAACTTTAAAATTACACAATGAAATTCTGATTTTATTACTTGCAGTCTTTTTAATTTGAAATGTCGTGCACCTCAAACTACAGTTTTGTAAATTGCTAGCGAATTTTTAGAAATAAGACATTCTGCTGTACATTTATATTTATATTATCAAGTATTATACGAAATAAGAACAATATATTTGTTTATTACAAAGTGTTTGTGTTTTTTATTTCTACTCTGCTTTTGTTTTTCACGAATCTGCAATAATTACAAAATCTAAAGCTAAAATATTAGTATTTGAAGTTATTTTACAGTTACAAAGTGTAAAATTTCAAAAAAAATCAATCTACGATTTCATAATGGCGTGATATAATTTAAAAATTGTGATTTCTTTTAATTTTGAGCGACACATTTTATAAAAAGTGTAAAACATTTGCAAATTTTTCAACGAAATTGTGTGTTTTATTCAGGTTTATGTTAATTTGTGATCAACATACATATATTTTGTATAATTTCAAGTGTTATGATGGCAGTTTTGTAAAATTTTAAGTGAAATGAAGGGGCCAGAACATTTTTTCAACAAAATTACGTGTTTTTATTCAAATTTATGTTAATTTGTGGACAACATATATATATTTTTCAATGAAATTGCGTGTTTTGGTGGTGTCAGAATATTTTTTTCAACGAATTGCGTGTTTTTATTTAAAAATTATGTTAATTTGTGGTCAACATACATATATTTCCGTCAAAAGTATAAGATTTTTTGAATTTTGTTTATCGAAATGATTGTGGTAGTAGATTTTTTCAATGAAATTGCTATTTCTTTTAATTTTGAGCGATGCATTTTATAAAAAGTGTAAAACATTTGCAAAATTATGCATAGTTTATGTAACATGATGTCGATTTTTGTAAAAATTTATGTGAGATGGCGTGTAATTGTGTGATTTTTGTTCAATTTTCGTCGTGTGTTTAGTAAAAATGTCGTTTTTTGTATAATTTCAAGTGACATGATGACAGTTTTTGTATAATTTATATGACATGATGTCGATTTTTGTGAAAATTTATGTGAGATGGCTTGTAATTGTGTGATTTTTGTTCAATTTTCGTCGTGTGTTTAGTAAAAATGTCGTTTTTTATATAATTTCAAGTGACATGATGACAGTTTTTGTATAATTTATATGACATGATGTCGATTTTTGTGAAAATTTATGTGAGATGCTGCATGACTACGTGATTTTTGTTCAATTTTCGTCGTGTGTTTAGTAAAAATGTCGTTTTTTATATAATTTCAAGTGACATGATGACAGTTTTTGTATAATTTATATGACATGATGTCGATTTTTGTGAAAATTTATGTGAGATGCTGCATGACTACGTGATTTTTGTTCAATTTTCATCGTGTATTGAATGAAAATGTCGTTTTTTGTATAATTTCAAGTGATATGATGACAGTTTTTGTATAATTTATGTGACATGATGTCGATTTTTGTGAAAATTTATGTGAGATTCTGTATGATTGCGTGATTTTATTCAAATTTTTGTTACTTTGGGGGTCAACACATACGTCTTTTCGTAATTTTTGCGTGTTTCTATTCAAATTTATTTTCATTTGTTGTTAACACAAACGTATTTTCGTAAAATTTTACTATTTTCGATGAAAGTTGTATAAAAATATTGTTTTTTTGTCGTTTTTGCAGAATTTAATGTGACAAGATGCCGATTTTTATAAATTTTCTACGTATTTTCGTAATTTTGCGTGCTTTTATTCAAAATTATTTTCATTTGTCGCCAACACTTACGTCTTTTCGTAAATTTTTTACAAGAAAAAATGGTTTGACTTATATTTTTACAAGTATCCCTTGTCTTATTTGCAAACGATATTGAAAAGCTATTTTTTTTTCAACGAAATTGCCTGTTTTTATTCAAATTTATGGGGGACAACCATTCTTATACAATAAAAACATTTATTTAATGCGTATGTCTTATTTTATATGGGCGAGGGCACTGTTGTAATTTATAAGAAGCTAAAACTCAGTCGAAAATAACATTTAAAATTTATTTATAATATGTATATGGAAGTATAATGTCAGAACAGCTAAGTGGTACAATGTTCAAACCTTTAAAACCAAACAATACACACGACAAAAATCATACGAACTAGAGTGGTTTATTAACCAGGCAAGCTTATCCCACTAGATTTTGTGTCACAGGGATTTTAGCGCCAAGCCGTTGGCTGCGCTGACCGGTAACCGTGCATTCTGTCGTCTGTCAACCAAGCAAGACTAGAAACCGTTGGAGTACGTACTGCTCGATCCAGACGAACAATGCATGCTGATTTAAATCTTGGTGCATTCCATTACGATGCTAATTATAATTACAGTCTTCTAAACAATCCTGTTTAGGCACGTTAAATAAAACTTTCCAATTCTATGCAACGGTTAAAAGCCCTACACAATCGCCGGCTAAATAGAAAGTCTGCCTGGAGCGATAACGTCTTTTGTAATTACGCATAGGTAGCAAACGGGATGGAAAAGAGAAAGCTGTAGAAAATCAATGGGACTGAGTGAGATAGCGTCACTCATATTAAATTAATTACAGCAAAACTAGTTACAAAGTCAATTTTTTAAAATTATTAACAAGTTTCTAAGGCCCTAGACGGCACAATTCCGTTCTTATATTTTATATATTCGAAAAAATAAGTTGTTTAAAATTCGAGCGGCGTGACTGTAGAGCTGCGAAATGGCGT
>CALNHX010010652.1:0-17795 GCA_940337035.1 Agriotes lineatus
TTACTCGCTACTGTAGTGATTTATTTTTTATTTATACATTGCATTTACTTATCTATCTACAAACACTCCTAGTACAATGCACCATAAGATCTAAAAATATATACGCTACTCAACAACGTTAACTATGTACTTTACAAACATAAACTAAATAGATACCTGCATATAAATTAAATGAATTGCAAATTTTAGAAATCAGAAACCCTTAAAATCTATTGAGTAATTGGGGTTCGTTCTTCAGGGCGGCAATTCAAAAGAAAACTTTTTTATTCAAACCAATATTTCGGAAAGCTTTGTTCCTTTATTAAGGCAACTACAATAAAGTTTACACTTGTAGAGAAATCAATCAAAAAATAATTGTATTTTACATACAGAAAAAGTGAAGTCAGTACTTAATAATTGGCAATACTTAAAGTAGTCGATTAAATCAAAGTTAATTACTAATAACTAGTTTGTACCTAAACAGCTCAAAAATCACATTGACAAGCGGACATTTTAAATAGTCAGTTTACAGCAGCGATTCCTCGTCCAGTCTTCAGGGGTTCGCGTGCTTTATAAAAAGGTTCTCCAAACAAATATTGTAATCTGGGAATCAATTAAATGTCAAATTCATGAATATTACCTCAATCAATAACACGTTGCGAAGGAAGGTTCCGTAAAATTGTCGAATCGCATCAGGAAACAATCTGTAACGCGTAAGATCCTGAAACTTTCTATTCATCGAACTGAGAACCGAGCGACATTTCCAAGGCCACCCGAGATTCCCGAATGTGCTCGAAAGAACGAGAATAACGACTAGTCCAGGGATGAGCAACACGCGGCCCGCCACACCATCTCGTGCGGCCCTCCAAAGATTTTACATTTTGACTTTTAAAAATTTCTACAGTGTCCCTCAGTGTCCTACAGCCTCATTGTAACCTAGGCGTGTAAACTTAATTTTTGAAAATGGTGCCAACATTTCCAAAAATTAAGCATCGGCATTTATTGGTAGGAACTGTTACCGCCGGGCAGCTTCTTTTGACGCTACGCATATGTGCCGCAAACGCTGCATCGGCAAGCGGCGTAAAGTCAAAGTTCAAATGGTATTCCAACTTCTTCAGAAACCCGCAAATTTTCCCAGTATTTACAAAAATTAATAAGGAAATTTGAATCGCGATTTAAAATATTTAGATCAGATAAAACCGCTCTTAGTTTTAACACTTTTTCTTCACCATTTAATATAGAACTGGAAATAGTTCCCGATGAGTTACAAATGGAATTAATAGATTTACAAAACGACACGGATTTACGAAATAAATTTCAAAACGTTGACATACATAATTTCTATCAAAATTACATGAATTTAGAAAAATTCCCACGATTAGGTGCACATGCAAAGCTTAGGTGCACATGCAAAGCAAATAATGACATTTTTGAAAGCACCTGTGTTTGCCAACAATTATTTTCCGCAATGAAAATAATTAAAGGTGATCACCGATCGAGATTAAATGCTCTACGGTTAGAAAGCTGTGTGCGAGTTGCTGTTCCGTCTATATCTGCAAATATAAACCAATTGATAGCAAAGAAGCAATGTCAAATTTCTCATTAATAGTAATTTATTATACAAGACGATAAAGTTAAATTTTATCCACGAGTGAATCGTTTAACGTCGAGACGAAGTCGAGACGTTAATGATTCAAGGGTGGATAGAAATAACTTTATCGTCGTGTATAATACAATATTTTTTTCTATAGCACGAACTTTAACAATTTCAAAAGAAAATAATGACAGTCAATTACATTTCAAAATGTCAGTAGCTAGATTGGGTTGCTACGATAATACGAAGCTGTCATATTTAATTTAAACAAAAGTTAGAAAATTAAATTACTTTATCTATCCTTGATGTTAAAGTGCTACTTTATCTACCCTTGCTGTTAAAGTAAAACTTGACCTTTTGTTTTGAGTTGATAAAAGCACACTTTAACATGTGCTATAGAAAAAATGATCTTTTTCCACATATATTTTTCGCCGTTTTTACTTCCTTTTACTATAAAGGAAGTATTGGATTCACCCCAAAAATTCGAAATTGAGTTTTCAACGGATCTTCACGTTTTAGAGTCCCCTGATCCCAAAAAACATATTTTTTTTCATTGGTCTGTCTGTCTGTGTGTCTGTCTGTCTGTCTGTCTGGCTGTGTGTGTGTCTGTGAACAGAATATCTCAAAAACGAAAATAGGTATGCCGTTGAAACTTCATATATAAGTTTTGTGTACTATGTAGATAAAACGGCAAGCTTTTGAAGAAAATAGCATAACCGGAAGTAGGTGTTTACTCTTGTGATTTTTCAGTTTTTTTCGATTTTTTCAAAAACGGCTCTAACGATTTTTTTTAAACCTTACATTTTTCTTACATTTTTAATGTGTATTGATGTGAGATAGGTGATTTTCCAGTTGAATAATTCTAAAGTGGGTTTCTTTTGTTTTTTTTCTATTTTTTTATTAACTCCTATTTTAAATAAAACACCCGGTATATTATTACATTTTTGAATTCACCTTAAAATGCTAGAGAAAATTTGTCTTTTCAACTAACACTCGATTTTGTACCGTTTTTGTAGAATTTGTAATTTTTGGAAATTTTTAACAAATGGTTAAAAATTAAAAATGAAATGTTTGACTAATTATAAGATCACTGTAAAAGGAAGTTGTGTGAGTGTATCACACCAGATTATTTAAATAGTATTTCTGTTAAAGAGTGTTTTATTTCTGTATTTTTACTTCCTTTTACGATAAAGGAAGTATTGGATTCACCCCAAAATTTCAAAATTGAGTTTTCAACAGATCTTCACGTTTTAGAGTCCCCTGATCCCAAAAAACGTATTTTTTTTTCATTGGTCTGCCTGTCTGTCTGTCTGTCTGTCTGTCTGTGTGTGTGTCTGTGAACAGAATATCTCAAAAACGAAAAGAGGTATGGCGTTGAAACTTCATATATAAGTTTTGTGTACTATGTAGATGAGACAGCGAAAATCGCATAACCGGAAGTAGGTGTTTACTCTTGTGATTTTTCAGTTTTTTTCGATTTTTACAAAAACGGCTCTAACGATTTTTTTCAAACTTTATATTTTTATTAAATATTTAATGTGTATTGTTGTGACATAGGTGATTTTCCAGCTGAATACTTCTAAAATGGGTTTCTTTTGTTTTTTTTTCTATTTTTTTTATTAACTCCTATTTTAAATGCATCTCCCGGTATATTATTACATTTTTGAATTCACCTTAAAATTCTAGAGAAAATTTGTCTTTTCAACTAACACTTGATTTTGTACCGTTTTTGTAGAATTTGTAATTTTTGGAAATTTTTAACAAATGGTTAAAAATTAAAAATGAAATGTTTGACTAATTATAAGATCACTGTAAAAGGAAGTTGTGTGAGTGTATCACACCAGATTATTTAAATAGTATTTCTGTTAAAGAGTGTTTTATTTCTGTATTTTTACTTCCTTTTACGATAAAGGAAGTATTGGATTCACCCCAAAATTTCGAAATTGAGTTTTCAACAGATCTTCACGTTTTAGAGTCTCCTGATCCCAAAAAACGTATTTTTTTTTCATTGGTCTGCCTGTCTGTCTGTCTGTCTGTCTGTCTGTGTGTGTGTCTGTGAACAGAATATCTCAAAAACGAAAAGAGGTATGGCGTTGAAACTTCATATATAAGTTTTGTGTACTATGTAGATGAGACAGCGAAAATCGCATAACCGGAAGTAGGTGTTTACTCTTGTGATTTTTCAGTTTTTTTCGATTTTTACAAAAACGGCTCTAACGATTTTTTTCAAACTTTATATTTTTATTAAATATTTAATGTGTATTGTTGTGACATAGGTGATTTTCCAGCTGAATACTTCTAAAATGGGTTTCTTTTGTTTTTTTTTCTATTTTTTTTATTAACTCCTATTTTAAATGCATCTCCCGGTATATTATTACATTTTTGAATTCAGCTTAGAATTCTAGAAAAAATGTGTCTCTTCAACTAACTCTCTATTTTGTACCGTTTTTGTAGAATTTGCAATTTTTGAAAAATTTTGACAACTGCTTAGAAATTAAAAATAAAATTTTTGGCTAATTATAAGATCACTGTAAAAGGAACTTGTGTGAGTGTATCACACCAGATTTTTTTTATACTAGGTTTATTTTTTCAATAAAGAGATAATTTGAGTTCATCATTAAGTGTTTGTATTATCATAAGTTTCTTACATGCGGCCCGCACAACATTTTTAAATTTATAGCTGACACGTTTTAAAAAAAGGTTGCTAGTCGTAAAATCGAAAAAATCTCTCCGTTTTAATTTTAGAAGCATTTCATATTACATTTGGGTAAAAGGTATTTTCCCTTTATTTCGACCCAGCTGCATCCGAAAATTCCAGTTGTCCAAGCGAAATCCTGACCGGAAGTGAGATATCCAAGATGACGACCAATATAGCGATCAAGGACAAGAAAAACTGACTGGAACAAATGCTTGTTTGTCAGAAGGAAAAAGGAAAGGAACGATTGAAACTCATAATGACAACAAATATGAATGAGACAGTTATGAACTTATCTAATTTTGACTACAAGCTGCATGTCAGGGTTAGTGCAGTAGGAGATTTGATAGCTGCAGAAGGAAAGTATCACAGTTCCTGTTTGTTGAGTCACCAGCGGTTAAAAGAAAGCTGGAAAGCTACTGAGGCAAACAATCGAAAGGAAAACCTTCCTTTCATACAGATCTGTAACGAACTGCGAGTCGCTTCCTCCCTCGATCAGGCAAGTACCGCGATATAGTATAGGTAAATATTAGGCTATGTTCTTCGTAGAAAACAGTTTTATTGATTTATTTATTTTTTGTACAGGTGTTGACATTGGATGATGTATGGAATAGGTGCAAGAAAATAGAAAGCAGTGTCGACGTTGTCGTTCCCCTGTCTTTTCAGTCAAGACGTTCAACGTTCAGAAGTAAGCCGGAAAAAAACGTCGGAGATATGTTCTGGTTTTTCCAGCCTCTTAACCATGGAATCAGTGAACGCCAGATGCTGTTGATTCCAATAGGCAGGCGTGAGAGACTTGCTACTGATGACTTTTATGATGATGACGCCAAGCAGATGCCTAGTTTCAAGCAAGCCCAGGAGAGTGTATTTCAAGCTATAATGCATGCTGCTTAAAAAATTAGAGGCGAAGTGTTATCAATCGGATTTTGAAATGTCAAAGGAAGCATGCACAAAAATAGTGCTAGATTCCTTGAATCTTTTCATGAATGAGCTGTTGAAGGGGGTAGATATTTCAGACACCTTGTGTAGTGACCTAGATGATGCACTTGACAGCGATGCTGTCAATGATGACGAAAAATGTCGGGAGAAAATTCCAACTTTAACCAGTGATGTCAAAATATCTATAGCACAGGATATAGTATACGCTGTCAGCAAGGAAAAGAACTGAACTCCAAAACATATTGGTCTTGCTCTGACAGTTAATTAGGCCTTAAGAAACAAGAAACTAGTCAATGTATTGGATGCGGCAGGTCATTGTATGACCTACACCAATGTTTTTCAGGCTGATTGCAGCTTGGCTGATTGCAGCTTGGCTGATTACTGCTTGGCTAATCTCCCCTTGAAAAGTTTTGATAAAGAAACTGGTGCGATTGTTCCTCTAAACTTCATACCTTCCTCCGATTTAGACGATGCTGATCCTATTCTTCACGTCACTGCTGACAACATTGACATTTTAACTGATTCTTTTGATCAAAAAAAACCTTTCATGCGACACAAATGGTTGTATTTCAGAGAAAAGGTGCTGATACTTTAGTTTCTTACCGAAGTCAGTCTTGCAAAGCAAACCACTCTTCAAATTCTTAAAGAATTGAATGAGCTGTTAGTTGTTTCATTTTTTGGCAAGCAGGAGCCTCACTTTGATGAGCCAGTAGATGAATTATGGTATACTGGTTCTAATTCTTCAAACTTTGAGACAATGCCGAAAGTAGTGCTGGATTCTAGGGTAGATGACTTAACATTTGTTATTGTCAGATGTGAGAGAGGAAAAATTGGACGGACAGAATATAACAAGAAAGATACTAATTCCAATCTTGATGATCTGCTATCGGCTTCCTACCCTTAATCCTCAACCCTGCACGAGTTCTCAACCTTGCACAGTGTTCTTTTAAGATGAATCTCATTAGCAGACATATAGGCAAGAAATATGTCGTTCTTACAGCTGATCATGCAGTGTATTGCCAACTTGTTGTGCTCCGGTGGGGACCACAGCTCTTCCAAAATCGTGTGGTTCTCCGAATGGAAGGGCTTCACATCGCTCTCAATTTTATGTAGGTGATAGGGAAGTATATGTCAGGCAGTGGCCTTGGGGACTTGTGAGTGGCGAGTGGTTTGATGGCAGAAGGCTCAGTAACTAAAGTCCTCGATGGAAAAGCCTACGGAAAGAATCTTTCAGACATGCTCCCTTACATACCTTAGTATGATCATGGAAACTACTTGAAGTCCCTCTCCGTCTACAAAATACCGATGATTAGATAGATAGATGAAGATATTCCGATTAACATCGAATTTAAGTATTGAAAATTTTATTGTAATTTTGCTAATTTGCTATATATATATATATATATATATATATATATATATATATATATGAAAACTTAAAACTGTTCTACAGGCTTGAAAGTTTTTCTAAAGAACATGGGAAGAGTTGCGAAAGTTTCCTATAAATTTGATTTGAAAATGCTGGAATTTTCTGATAATTTGCCGCAGATTTTGATCATTTACTGTAAATATGTTACAGGGCTGTACAAACTTGCTCACAATTTGCTATGCATATAATTAATCCGTGTCCGGAAATGAATCATGTATGATATATTAAGCTGGAATTTTACAATACTTCGAAGCAGACAGGACAGTAAATCCGTTAATGACAGGAATGGCCAGAGAATCCTTTAATGTCTAAAGCCATAAGCTGACTTCGGACTCATCTCGGCCATCTACAGTTTGGGACCCTTCTTACATCAGGTAAACGGGTCTCTGCTGAGATCTTGCTAAATGTTTTCCTAGAATATCTGGGAGGAAAATATAAATATTAAATGATTAGCCACAAAACATTAATAAAACGTAAAACTGCAATTACGGTATATACTTGTTGCTTATGAAGAATCTGTACTATTTACAGAATTTATAGAAAAAGAATGTATATTTCGGTGTGAAGCGACTTACTACGAATTTACTTTTTTATAAATAACTAGCTAAATAAATGCTGCAAACACGTTAAAATTTTGCTGTCAACAACCAATACAATTGAACTGTTAATCAAATACCTATCTGCAGCATAAAAGCAGCTTCTTTTGTATTAGTTGGTTCAAAATGCATTTAAAAAATTTAAGCTCAAGAGTGTAATTTCAAGGTTAAACAGGAATTTACAATTTCCAAATCTTGCGAACAGAAAAAAATTAAACATTCCATATCTTTATAGGTTCTATAAAATACAATACAAATTATTTTTATGCTGAACTGGGAAAATGTACACATTTGTATGGAACTGCAGAGCAACAAGTTTGACTTTCCATCTACTAAAAAATATAAAATTGCCATGAATTTAAGATTATTGAAGTTACTAAAATACTAATGTGGAACTGTAAGGTGAATATGATCCTTGTTCCAGATGTTAAAACCACATAAATTCGAGCAAAACGTTTTCGAGGAATTGCGGTTCGAGGAACTTGTATTTCGAGAAAAGTTAAATTCGAGCAATTGATTTCGAGCAATTGCATTCTAGGAATTTGCCGGAGAAGCCTTGCGCTGCTCTTGAATGACAAAAAGTGAACTGAAAAACGTGAAAAAATAATGTAGTCATGATTTTTAGCAAACATGTTCCTTAGTATCCTAGGAGTGGCCCTTTAAAGGTCTCCGTGTCTGGGATGCCGGCGTCGTAGTTTTATGGAGCAAGAAGCAGAAGAAGAAACCGAGTGTTTATCAGAAAAAATCACGATAAAGTACCTTATCCGTTTATATTGCAGATGAATTTTATTAGAAATCCTAGACAGTGGAAAAAGTCCGAAAAACATATCATAATAGACCACTGCCAAAAAAATGAAATTCAGAGAACAACTATAAAAAGTTGTTCGAAATGTAATATTACAGCCCCCTCGAAAATTACAAAAATATTGGCCTACTTTTGTATAACTGCGTGTATGAATAAGAACTTATGCAAATCCTTATAAACAAGGATTCATAAAAGTTACTCGATATTTTCCAAATTTTGCATAGATTCATAATTTTATACTATGGACATCTTTTCTTAATGATACTTTGGCGTGTTAAAAACATAAATGATACTTTACCTCAGCAAAAAATATGTTTTAACGACCTCTTTGATACGACGCTGGCATCTAAGGCACTTTTAAAGAGCCGTTCCTAGAGTGCCAAGGAACAGTTGTGGGGCCATAAATTAGAACTACATCACTTTTTACTTCCCTTGTCTGAAAGACGAAGGTAGTATTGTAATCGCGAAAAAATCACATTCCGAGATATCTCCAGATCTTCACGTTTCAGGGTCCCTAGATGACGAAAAACTTGTTTTCCCAATTCCGTCTGTCTGTCTGCCTGTCTGTCTGTCTGTTTGTTGGCAGTATAACTCAAAAATTATTTGTTGGAGAAAGACGATATTTTGCATACATATTATATATCTACCTCGCATGAAACCGGTACAATTTCATACAAATATATACAGGGTGAGCACCTTAAAAAAATTTATTTTGTTTATTTTTGCTTGAATTGGGGAATACATAAAAGTACTAATTTGTACATAGTGCTGGCTTTATCCTTGCCAAAAATGGGAATAAAAAAATGCAGGATAACTGTGCTAATCGCAAGAATTGCCAGAGCGAGCGTGGCGCAGTCAGCGCAGCGGTGCTTCACTGGTGAACAAAGGAATCCAATGTTCGGGCTCATTCGCAGGCATTAGTTCGAAACTCATTAACGATAATTTTTTTTTTTAAATTTAATTTATTATTATTAGAAACGTGAAGATATTTTTACCCACAGTTTCCTTCAATTTTTAAAATTATTCAGTGTCACCACACCCACTTGTTGCCTTTATAAAAGTATCCTCATAAAACTATCAACTAGCCCAGAACAATGCGGCAAATTGCTTTTGCTTGCAGAAAACGGACCGCTGGGCCCGTGCCCATCTGTAAATTTCCTGGTTTCTCGGTTGTCCCATCCGCCCCTAATTCTGAGTAACTCAAGATAGAATATTATATCAACAATATTAAAACATTGCGCTTAACAGTCATTTTGCTAAAGGAATATATGTTTATAGAAAATAGAGCTTTGCTCAATTTTGTGTCACAACGTCCACTGCGAGGGAAGTTGTGAGTACAGCCCTTTACAGATTTTTTAAGTAGATATCTATTATGCCCGTATTGATACTGGATACGTATAGTGGAACTTCTGTCACACAATTAAGTCCTTTTGCAAAATTACTTTACACCCCATATACAAAATAAGCCTGTAATGGTTTAAGACACTCTTAGCATCTTTGAACAGAGATGCCTGAGAGGCTGTATCAGGACTCCGTTACTTTGCGCTGATTCTATCCGTCAAGCACGTAAACAAGACTGTGTTTACGTTTTAAACCAATGTAGTCAATGGTACTTGAAACGGACGGCAGTAGAGACACTAACCCTCGGAGCACAGCCTCATGCCCCGTGAATATTATGGCTTAGAAAGGGTAGTGAATGAATCAAACATTAAATGCAGATTGATTTTTATTATGAAAATAGACTAGTATTTATATAAAACTAAAAATGCTTAACGCAGTAACAATATCAAAGTTCATAATAGTGTAATAGAACGCGTTTAAAGGTCCGCAAAGACCGCAACTCAGCATGATAAGCTTTTATATTTCTGCATCGGTGTGCAGGCTGAGCGTTGAACTTGGCTTTCTAGGTCGCCGAGTTGCATTTTCACTTAATGTTGGCGAAACAATATTCGTTTAAGGTTTCGTAAATGGGAACTGAATTTTGCCTGTTTTAATTCAAGATTAAAACAGATATAAATTACGTATAAACTTGCGAAATTATGAAGTAAAACTGGAGGTTAAAACTGTTTGTTTATGAAATCAGAATTACATTTCGAACTTCTGACTGGCTTCGTAAAAATTAAAATTTATGTGTGTTTAAACCAAGTTTAAACAGGTACATTGTTGCCGGATATTCTCTAGTCTCCACATCGACTCGCGTTCTTTTAAATTTGGTCTGTTCTTTTTAAATTGGAAGTAGCATCGTTTAATGGAATTTTTTTGTTGTAACAAAATTATTTTGGGCATTTTGACTTTTCCTTTGACGAAAATTAAAATTATTTTTACACATTTGATAAATCATTTATTTTCTTACGAATATTAAAATAATAAATCTGGCAATGTGGTGGCAACAAAATGTCGAACAGACACTGACAGAAAAACATGTTGCATTCGCTATATCATCGAATCAGTTAGTCCAACATGAAAAGAAAAAATCATAGCCAACTCTGTCCCAAAAAGGTCGTGAACGGCTTATACACGCCGTGTATGATAGACTCAGATGCCAAATTCGCTTAATTGCAAATGAATTTGGCCAATACTGCAACTGCGCAAATTAATTCGGCAATTGAGTCAATTTACATTTTATGCAATTTAGCGAATTCGGAATCTGAGTCTAATTTATACAATTTTGTTCTCACAATCCTACCTAAGCAAATATCTTGTGAAAGTTAATTTTCTGAACTAAAATTATTAACAACTCGTTTACGCAGATTTAAGAACATTTGGTAGCTCTGGGCTACCTACTTATCAAGATCCTGCCACTCTAATGTCAAATTTGTTTCTGTTACAGTCATATATCTAATACTTACTGTATTGCTAGCGGCTATGAGTGGGAAACTCACGAAGGAAGTGAGACAGACAACCAACTCTTCAATGTATAATGGTGAGCTGTGTGCAAGCGCGGCGGTGTCGTCCGTCCAATGGGGAAGTGGTCAAGTTTAAAATTCGCTTCTAAAGGCGGAGTTCGAATTCTCACGCATACCCACGAGACGCGTTATACTCTAAGTGAAACTATGTCGGCGCCGTAATGTTTTCGGGCGTACCGAGGCCCTACTAGCAATATATGTGTATTATATATATGGTTACAGTATAGACTCAAATGAATAAACTCAATGTTAGCAATCGAATATAAAGCTTGTATACAACTAGTACATAATTTGACTTTATTTCATTTTAGAACCATAATCATGCCCTCAATTGCGGGCATAATATGGCTGTTATCGCCCAATGGCCTATAAAACTGCTAAGCAGTATAACAAACGCCAGCAATATAGTATAGCAACACCAACAACCTGCATAGAAACCATAGTACATCAAAATTTCACAGCGCCAGCACAACGATGACATAGTAGTCTGTAGCCAAAATACTGAATCCTTCAATTTTGTCCATTTTGAAAACCAAAATAAAATAAAGTGTTGTATGTGACACTCGCATAATCACGATTATTTATAGCCATCGAGAAATTTAAAGCTCTCCGCTTCGAGTCGAGCTTTGAACATTTCCTCGGCTATAATTAATCTATTGATTATGCCCTTAATATATTAATAACTATTATTGCCGTCTCTCACAAAACTATAAAATAGACTCGTCAAATTATATACTTGCTATATAAATAGCTATTATCCGACAAATTCTCAAACTAAGCATATTACTACAAACTACAGTGATTTCAAATAAAGAAAGTTCATCATTAGTCACTAGTGAGAGAAAACTAGAAAAGTCGGGGAGTCTAAGGTTTGTTTGTAATTTTTAAATTCTTTTAATAGCATATAAAATGCCATGTTAGTGTCAAAAAATTCAGAAAAATATGTGTTGAAGAGATTTAAAAGGGGTGTTGGATAAAAGGTTGTTTTGCACTATTTCTACGGGCGTCGTGGTTAAACTGTTTCTGTCGTTACTAAGATGCTACGTTCCACACTTATACAATAAATAACCATTATTTTCAAATACATTTCAGGTACTTGCCATGTTTCGAGTTTTGTAACTCTGCCTAATTCTAGGAAACCAATTACTATTTAGAATATATTTCTCGATTTAAAGTTCTATCGTTTTAGATCGTATAAACTTGAAAAATTAAAAATTTTACCACGTGTATTTTTAGGGGCCTTTCCCAAAATTTCAATGCCCGGGCCCTCTGCAGAGTCCCAGCACGCGCCTGATCACATAACACTTTTTTGACATTTCCGCTCAGCACTTGTCTATTGCCAGAGAAATTTAAGGTTACTATAAGCTCTGCGTATACAGCTATTAATATTTTCACGAAACCTCAGACTACTATCAAAAATAACTCCCAGGTTCCGTGCAGAGTTCGAACATGTAATTAGAGACTGTTTAATTCTAATATTAATATTCGGCAAATGAAAATTTCTGTTATTTGGATTTCCAAACACGATAACAACAGCTTTTTATGGATTTACTTTGAGAGCATGAAGTTCTGCCAATTCTACAAGTTTATTAAGATCAGCATTAATGAGATTGCAGACATTTAAAGTGTCTTGTGGTTTGAATGATAAATAAATCTGTGTGTCATCAGCATACTGATGGTACTGACAGTGTTTTAGAGTAGAACTACATAAGTTAGAAGAGTAGATGGTATAAAACAAAGGACCCAAGATGGAACCTTGCGGTACACCTTGTTTAATATCTCGAGTATTAGATTTCTGGTTTTCTAGGGATTCCTGTTTTTTAAATAAGTTTCAAGTAGTTTAAGTGCCATTTCACAAAAACCGTAGTGATACAATATTGCTAGTAATAATTTGTGATTGATCGTATCAAAGGCCTTGGAAAAATCTAACAAGACCAGTACTGTTAGATTCCCATTATCAGTAGCTTCTAATATATTATCGGTAATTTTTAATAATGCCGTTGTACAACTATAATTTTTTCGAAAACCTGACTGATAACTAGGTATTAATTTGTTGTCTTGCAAGTAATTTTTGATTTGGCTGTCCATGATTTTTTCCTAGATCTTAGATAACACTGGAAGAATACTGATTGGCCTCAAATCTTTTAATTCTTTAGGTGAATTGATTTTTACAATTGGATGTATAACAGCAGTTTTCCACTGTGTTGGAAAGACACCTTCCAACAAGCAGGTATTAACTATATTGCTTATGTAGGAAAGTATAAAAGGACAACACATTTGTAACATCACTGTACTGAGACCATCATTACCAGATGCATTAGACCTTATAGAATGTATACAGTTGGCAATAACCTCGTTTCGAGAGTATCACGTTTAACGTCTTCATAAAGTCTAAGAACGTCTGGATCAGGTTTATCTATGCTAGGAATGGAATCAATACAGAAATCGTTGATTATGTCTACGTCACTTCAGTTACGTGAAATATTATTCTGGGTTTTCTGAGAATAAATATCACACTGTCGTACAATTTTCCACAAGGATTTGGGGTTTTGATGAGTAAATTGGTAATTAGAATATGCCTTTTTCACATTTTTAATGCTAACGTCTACTAAATTGCGTAAACTATTGTAGTAGTTCCAGTGCTAAATAAGCTGAGAATTTTTAAAACGTTTAAAGGCCTTATCCCTCAAACCCATCATGAATCTTATATATTGTCTGATAACCAAGGGGCTTTACGTTTACGAAAAATAGAAGTTTTAAGTGGAGCAAAAATGTGAAAAAGGTTGAGAATATTTACATTAAGAAAGTCAACCTTTTCGTCAATATTATGAATATCAACAATAACATGCCAATCTATCTGTCGAAGACAAAACTGAAAGTCATTATTGCTAAACTGGGAAAAGTCTCAATGTGTATGGATTTTAGGTTGGAGTTTAGGTATATTTATGCTAATATTACAATAAATGAGTTGATGATCAGAAAAAGTATGTAGATTCCGAGTACCTGAACTGCTAATCAGATCAGAGTTGGTGGTTAAAATGTGATCTAACAATGTAGAAGTATTTGAAGTAGGTTCTTGATTTATTTGTTTAAGGCCAAAGCTATCGAGCATTGAGGTGTAATTTATAGATTACTGAATGTTATTTCGAATGTTTCAGTGAAAGTACGGTATCTATTTCGGTGAGGTAAGTATATTAAGTAACAAACGACTTCCGGGATTGGACCGTGTCATGATTGAGATCGACGAACTCAACGTTTCGCCCACTTTCGTAAGGGGTTTCATCAGGAGGAAAAAAGGTAAAAGAGCACGGTAACTCAACGTGTTAACCACGCCAGAGGCGAAACTCTTTGCAAGGGAAGGGACAGAAGAGCACGGTAACTCAACGTGTGAACCACGTCAGAGGCGAAACTCGACTGACCACGTCAGAGGCGAAACTCGACTGACCACGTCATAGGTGAAACTCGACTGCAGTGTTATGAGTTTGTCGCATTTAGAGCAGGTGTCGGATTTTGGCCGTCCAAACGAGAGCTTAAAGTTTTCTACGAAATATTTTCTGTAGTAATCATACTTGACTGTTGGTTTAAACTTTGCTTTTTCATGTACAACAAGAAACTGTTCAGGTTCATATTTTTGTATATAAAATTCGTACATTTTTGAAATGGTAAGATTTGACGACAGATAAGAGTGTTTAGCGTTATCCGCCCTACTATAATGGGAAACATATTTCGGGAAGCTGTTAATATGCTCACATATTTGTTGGTTTACTTGTAGGGGTAATTTGTTAGCCCTGTTGTTGTGTTTGCCTAGCGTATCTGATGGCGCCGTACAGTTTTGAAGATTTGATTGGTTCCCTAACCGTTCAATCCGACTTTTAGTGATACCATGAATTGCTGCAAAGGCCTTCTAGCAAACAGTGTATTGGTTAACACCGTCCCTCACCTATACATGATTATATCATTAGATACAGTTACTTCCGTGTAAAACATCTTTTATTTACCTGATATTGAAACATAGCTTGCTTGGGTTTATTCTTTCTACTTTCAGGTCTAGGTCGCCTCCGTTGAATGATTTTTGCACGAATTAGTCCATGAAGATACGAATCTTGCAGGTCCTTACACTCCAGTTTGTAAAATTCATCAAATATCTTTTTACGCAGCTCGGGTATTACAAGTTGAAAACACTTCATTTTGCACGTGCATGACTCACCAATGGTTTTTTTCTACACAGTTTTTCCTGAACTACTGAGATACGAATTTCCCTCTGTCCTACGACGTTTACTAATGTTTCTTTTCCACAGTGATTTTCTTTGTAGCTTCTTTTTCCCCTTATGCTGTTTGAGGTTAGGATCTAGTGCAGCGCTTTCTGAACTATTACTGCTTTCACTACTTATTCCAGCAGCATAGTCTTTATCATTATCACTATCTGTTCCTTCGTAGGGATCACAAACACTTACTTTAGAATCAGACATATTTTTGCAATATTAACACGCGCACGATGCATGTATACGACGACATCAACCTAACAAAACTTTAAATGACACTGTGCAAGAAACGGACAAGTCCGGACTCTTCCTGTTCTTACGCAGTATTAGATTGCATATATGTCCCTTACGGAGCATTTCGTAGGTTTAACGGTGGCGGACAACTCTGGTTCTTGCACAGGAAGATGCAGCGCAGCGCATTAAAATACACATGTCCATACTTAAAACGCAAAATCGCAAAAAATGGACATGTCCTGTTCTTACACTGTGCCCTTCTTAAGGTCCTACACTGGTGAAAAGTAGACGACCTTTTAAGGTGAGAACAGAAGAAAGAATTAAGTAGGAACATAAAAGCAAGAAGGTAAAAGAAGATAAAGGGATTATATGAAATTACAATCAAATTGACAAACGAATTACTACCGAGCGTTCAATTCATCTAGCACAACTAAGTTAAATAGCAGAGTGAGAGGTTCTAAAACCTAAAATTGAAATCCTTACAATAACATCTTGAATGTGTCTGATAAAATTCAGGAGAAATATTACAATTCTACCACTTTTCACTGGCACCTGCAATTCTCACAAATATTCAAATTTAATTTAAAGCAGATGGAACTACATGATGTAATTTTTTTCACTTGATATCTTGCAAGTTATTAGTTATTTGAAGACGTCAACCAGAATTTAAAAATCTCTTTAATATAGAGGATGTTCTGATCGGAGCCACAATTATGTGCATTAATTATTTATGTGTTTCTTGTCTCTCTTACATTTGATAATTGTGCACATGATAAAGTATTTGAATCAGGTATTAGAAACTTTCAGTTTAAATAATCCTAGAAATACATCATTACTATAATATCGTGTCCGGGCGTTTAATCCATGGATGATTCATCCAGGACGATTCATCCCCGAACGATTGCTCCCAGAACGATTCATCCAACGGAGCACTCATCTAGTGAAAAAATCGTCCATGGGCGGTTAATCAAAAGATACTTCGTCTAATGCGTTAGGAATGGGTTAGGTTAAGTTAAGTAGGTTAGGTTAGGTTAGATTAGGTTAGGTTAGGTTAGTTTAGGTTAGGTTGACAAGGTAAACAATATTTTTTTGCCATTACCGCCCATGGATCAACAGTCCTCTAGTTCTGGAATGAATCGTTCGAGGATGAATTGTCCTGGATGAATTATCCGTGGATGAACAGTCTTGGATTCCTATGATATTATTAATTTTTTTTAGTAGAATATATTATGGCTCCAGTATCAAGCTGAACGTTATGTCACAATTTAGAATTCTACTGCAATTTGCTGCATTATCCCGAATTCCGAAGACGTTTGAAACATATTTCATGCAGCACTCCTAAAACTTAGTACACATTTAAATTTAAAATAGTAAATAATCATGGTTAGCCAGTAATTTTGCGTAACACAATTTTTTCAATAAAATCATCAAGAACATATAGATAGCATTGACAAATAATGCACAAATGTAGCAGCGTGTCTATCAAATTTAATAAAACAAAAACAACAACTTGAAATTAAATAAAACTATGTTATATGGTACTTATTAACGCTTGTCTATTTATTTTCTATTCTTTCCAACGTTCTTCTTTTTTTTATAGTGTATTTCAGAACTTGAACAAATTGTGTCTAGCAGCCACTTCTTTCTCAGTACTGCAACAATTTCAACAGAAGATTTATTGCTTTGTGGAACTGTCCTGTGCCATCGATTTTCAGTCTTGTTCTAGGTGACACTCGAGGGCTCTTCGACATGTTTCTTATTCGTCTTAGACAGCAAATCCTCAATATGAGTCTCAAGTCAAGGGGTAGCACTTAGTGGGTTCATTTTAATTTTATTACGGCTGCATCAACTAAGATAAGATGCAGATAATTCCCATGTAGATTTATTATATCCATACAGCTTTTGTTTTGACAAAAAAGCTAATAATGATTTTGTGTCAACTTCAACAGCTTCTATATATATTTTTAGTAAAGTTTACCGATCAGTAGTGGTAACAATAAGTACCCTTAACGAACTCGAGATACAGTTCGGACTTCACATTTATTTATAAAATGTATAATGCACATATGCTTTCCACAATATCTTATCAACACTTTGTGCTGACAATGTGCGAAGCATACCTTAAATTCCTCCCTGTCTGCTTGATGGACTAAAGTGAAGACTAAATTTAACCGTGTCACATATTTCTTGAAATCCTGACGCGTTTTATAATTTAATATCCATATTTTGAACTATGTCATCATAACTTAATTTATTTTTCAGTTTTTCATATTAAACTGTGTAACGGGTTATTTAAGCGGCCTAATTGCCATAATGTACACTTTGCATTACATAGTCAATACTTTATAAATTGTGT
>CALNHX010010652.1:17818-38368 GCA_940337035.1 Agriotes lineatus
GCATTTGCCATATCGAGCACAAATTTTAAATACAAACTAAACGTAATCCTGACGATACTGTTCTATTCAATTGCTAACTTCTGTTACCAATGTTGCTCTGTTGCTAAGCATGTTTTATGAAATTATTAATATTTACTAGTGACTTTCATTGTTGCAATAAATACAATACCAATTCTGACCCTATTTGAATATTTTATTAGCATTTGTACGTTAGCAATGCAACCAGAATTCTTGTAAGCATCGTACTATTATAATATATAATCCCTAATGAGCTGTAGGCATTTTATGAAATATGTGTTAAAGTAAAGTTAACCACTAACCAAATTAGCCAATGGGCTTCATGAGGGTGTACGCTAACTCGTCACCCTACCAAATTATGTAGGTATTACGGCACGCGAGCTCATCATCTGTATCAGGCAACGACCCATGAACGTCACAGGAAACAGGCCAACTCATGTAAGGATGCATATTACACACACAATCAAAGGCTGCCACTTACCTAAACAAGCTAGAACGACACACAGCCTAGAAATGAGAATCAGCGGTGCCCTTTTATTTAACATAACCTCCAATTATACATATTGCCTTCAACCGTGCAGTCACTATATATAATAACTAGGCATTTTATATAATGCCTAGTGATTGTATATAATGGCTTAAAATGCATGTAACAAATATAAACTATTTACGATCAAATCTAGGTTGTGCATAAATTTATATTTGTATCCAAAGCAAAGTTTACCCGTGTTCACATCTTGAACACCACTATGTTCCATGATTTCGCCGACATGTTCTGCTTTATTCTATTATTCATGTAAATATAGGCTAATTGTGCAACTGAATATTGCTATTCAAACAGGCACATTAGTAGATTACTTTAATTTTGATTAGACCTGCAGTACAAATTCTGTTCTGAAAATGCATTTTGTTAATAAAATAATGAAACTGTAGAGTGGAAAGTAAACTGTTTTCTCACGCACGTCGCAGTTGCAAAAAGAATTCACAGAGCAACCTCCGCGCCCCAGAGAACATGTTCGAATGCCGGAAACGTTAACATGGCAGAGCTAGCAAAGCGAAACGGGCAAGTTGGTACAAGGACTGATGGGGATACATCACGAGCAATAGAAAGATTACAAAAATGCCATCCTCTTGAAGTGGTGATGTAGAATAAAAGGAACTGGTTTAGATAATTTTCGCTATTTACTTTAGCCTATGTAGTAGAGAGTTTATAAGATTGTTTATTGTTCATTGAAATATTAAACAGTGTTTAACATGATCGCGTCCTCGAATGTTAAGATACATTTAACATACATCCACTCATTTAACATGCATTCACTATAGCAACATCACACATACTCATGGTAGCCCGATTTCGATTTAGCAGTTTTTAGTAATTATTATTGATTCAAAATTATTGCCTCAATGAACAATAAACTAATGAACGCATTTCGAGGGGAAACCGTCTTAACATTTCTCACATAAATTACCACTCTTGCTTCGCTGCGCTCCCTCGAGGGGTAAAAATATGCTCGAATGTTAAGACTGGGTTACACCTCTTAATACGTTAATTACATTTAATAAATATTACTACATTTACAAGTATTAACTGAACTTCGAAAACTAAGGAAATGTCTTTGATGAAATTAAGTGGTTAGAATAAAATACTGCAGCTAGCATTACACATCTGTTAAGCAATGACGCAACCTGCCAATGCCAAGTCTGGTGTTAACCAATTGTTCCTTGTTTTTTCTACCATATTAGATTTCAAAACTAAATTGTTGACAAATTTCAGCAAACAGAAGATGTAAAATCGACCAAAGCGATATATGTGGCTGCATATAAACATCATGGAGCCGTAGGATACTAGAAGTGAAATGTATTTGACCGCCCAAAAGCATTCACGTATGTACAAATTTTTTTAAATTTTCCTCCTGTGCATTCTATACTGTGAGGGACAATTCTTAGTTTTGACATACGACTACGTCTAGCAGAGCAGGTAGGGACGGCCTATGACCAAAATAGTCCCAATTAAAATAGTTAATCGTTAAAAATACATGCCGAACAGTAATCGTATTTCATATTCGTAAAGAGCGTGGAGTTCAATTCGCGTACTGCGCAATACATCGTACGCGCAATGCTACCCTCGCTCGTAGTTAAGTCGTTTATCTCGGCAACAGTGAGCACAACACGACTGCGTAGTATCGTCTGAAAGCTCTCTATGTTCAGACCAGGGCCATGTCTATATCTCCTTTACTTATGCATGAATTCGATACAAAGATATTAGACATAATTCTGAATTGATACACAAATGTAATCAAAATGGCCGACTCGGGTTTCACCGGAAATACTAACTTTGATTTTTTAAATAGATCGCCCTATATATTTTATGATTTTCGGAATCTACACACAAACAAAATTACATACAACAGTGTTGCCAAATTTGCTAGAGTATTAAACACAAATATTTAAAAAAAATATTAGTTAACTATTTTTCAGTATTAGACCAAGATAATGTAGTGCATGCTCCATATCGTCAGATTTACAGTAACATTTTCTATCTAGCAAAACGACCCTTAGTAGGTGCCAACAAAAGTGACTTTTTCTTAAAAAATCTGTAAAAGGCTTTACCCAGAAATTTCCTCGTCGACATTGTGAAACTAAATAATTTTTAAAATCAAAGTTAGGAATAAAAATATCTAATAAATTACATAAATTATCAAATAAAAAAAACGTTACCAGTGGACGAATTCGAAAGGCAGGCAGACCGCGTGTGCAACCCCAACGTTTTGTGGGATATTGTAAGGGACTGGGCAGTTTCTACATGCACCACGGAGCACCGACCTTTCAAATTTCTGCGTCGCAGCTATATTTACTAACGCGTTAATTTGATCATCCTTCTTGTATCGTAAAACATTTATTCTTTAGCCACTGGACGAGGGAAGCAACAACGTATCTAGAAAACGTTATTATATCATTAAGTGTCTGTTATTGATCTAATTGATAATATAGCTATTATTATGAGTTGCTAAAGTCACTTAGAATAGATTTTCCCCAGTCGCGCCTTCTATGGTAAAAATTAATTTTTTTTTAAACCAAAAATGTAGCAAAACTGTTGTATGCAGTTTGACTCATCGATTTCGAAGAGCACAAAATATACAAGGTGATCCGTTTAAGAACTCAAAGTTGGTTTCATTTTCAGGTAAATCGAATGTGAGCTATTTTAACTATAACTAACGATAAATCAGGAATTATGTCTAGCGTCTTCATGTAAAATTGTATCCAACTCTACTCATAAATAAAGAAGATAGAAGCATGGCCGTGGTCTAATTGTCACCCGGTATAAGAAACATTTCGTATTGGATTCAGTTAAACATTTTAAAAATTGTTTTCTTGTGAACACTATTGAGAATATTGCGGTGTATCTGGTGTGCAAAACGAGTGTGAGTGGTATCGCTGGCAAGCTCTCGATGAGATCTATCCAAATATATAAATAGTAGATAACGCAGTGCTACAAACTAAAATGTATAAAAATTTATTTATTGTATTATTTGTAAAAAATATGTCATCTATTTTTTATATCATAGACAAGTTTTGGCTAAACCAAATTAAATAAACGCTTTGAAACCTACCTAGCCCATTCCAACTCTCCCATCTGCAAGCCTACTTGTGTTTTTTTTTGCTCTCGCGGACTGTTTATGTAACTCAAGTTTCTAATAAAGTCATTTTGACTGTAATGATTTACTCTATATCAAGGCAGATTCTGATCTGATCTGATTTTTAGTGCTGGCTAGGATTTTTCATTCGTAATTATATTTTCAATCAGTTATTTTGTTTTGTAGCCAACAAAAATAATAATTCTAATTTTAACTAAATCACTAATCCTAATATATATTATATTGTAATGATATGAAATATCAATATTAAAATTGGATTAAGGCATTACAATTGTTAAAAATAAATTCTGGATTAATTTAAATATGAATTGGGAAATATGAATAATTATTATGCAACTAGAAAAGAAAATAGGGTTATAAGGTTTGAAGGAAATGACAAATACTTAATCTAAATAAATTATTATAAATAGTAGATAGAAATAAAAAAAAAGTATATAGAGTGTTAAGAGTATAAAATCATGACGTTAAGGACTTTGTTTTTAATTATTGAGATACCAAATTTGAAAAATGTAGTAGTAAATAATTTTGGTGTAATTAAAGGTATAAAATAAACCCTATTTTAAAAAGTAATGTTTAGATATTAAACAGGGTTAAGTGTAAATCTAAATTGGCGTGATAATATGCAAATGAAATTTAACTTAAGAAGAAGAGAAATGAAACTAAGGAATTTTACAAGTATATGGTGAAAAACTACTTGAAAAGCAGAACTAATCTAGAAATGAGAAACAACTGGAGTAAAATACTAAGTGAAGTTTATTGGATAATTATATTTGCCATTGTATAATAATTGAATTGGATTACGTCGAGCTGTTGGTGCTAAAGGAGAGTTCCAAGGGAGGACCATCAGTAGAGAAAGCACGTTTCAGGAAATATCCGGATACGGTGTTGGAGTTAGGTGGCTAAAGCTAGGGTCTATTTGGTTCCATGCTGTGGAAGAGTTTCTATCTTTAATTCTGGTCAGTTGGACATCTTGTCTGTCATTGGAGCCTTTCGTTGTGATTGGGGACTGAAGAGGTTGGAATCGTAGGCAGAGTGGAGCAGCTTGCTTGACATCCAGGACATTCTTAAGTTCAAGTGAAAGGTAGGTGATATTAAGTAGTAAGGTAAGCACTGAAATAAAAAAATAAAGACTAAAAAGATTTGTTATTAAAGAATTACTTACTGGTTGATATTGTTATGTGGTAGAGAGACGATATGATATTTGTCATTTAATTTGTTTGACATATCATTTGACAGAAGTTATTTTTGATTAAAAAATTGCGTTTTATATGCATGTTTCTACTATCTGAGTACCAGACGCGAAATCTCGCGAATGGTACCATGGGCCGAAGTTCTATTGCACACTCTAATTGGTGTATTTCAGCGTTAATAAGTAGTTTCTCGTTTGCTCCAGTAGTCCCTCACATAACTATTAATTCTAAACGTTAAGGAAAGTGCCCATTCGCGAGTTGAATGCGATCAAAAACGCTAAAAGAGCTGCCTGCCACTCTAGTATATAATTTAACAACTAGACTAATTTACTCAAACGTTCAAAGGGAACACATCGTGGCGACCGATTCCTAAATTCTTTCTACCATCGCCAGAAATTCGACGTCGTATCCGTAAGTAGAACCGCTTATAGCATCACTCAAACTACACAAATTGGTAGTTCACAGCTGTGAGAGCTCAGAACAGTCTAACACGAGAGCTTAATAAACCAAGGCTACCTGGGAAGAATATGGCAGGCATCGTCCATGCAGAAGCTATCCAGTGTTGCGGGATTGGGAGGGGGGCGGTTCCTGCTGAGAGGACTTCCAAGCAAATGTGCAAAGTAAGGTGGAGCAGGCTTTTCTCCAGTTATCACACGACGGAAAAGCCGTGTAGTATCTCGGAAGGAACCACATGAATTGAGGGGTACAAAGCCGCCTAAAAGTTGATGTTCCACGTCTTGTACAGACCCCATAAGAAAACATATGCAGAGCGCGTCACTAAAGAACCACTAGGAGGTACGAAAAAATCGTTCAAAACTGAACGATGGAAACGTACCAAAGTTGGAAGGTTGCCAAGCGTAGGTAATTGCACAGAAATACATTCTTATCCTAATATAACCAACTTAATTTCAGCAATCTTACATACAATTTCCTACAGCTAATCAACAGGATTTACAAATTTCCGGAATTATAATATCCACAAAAAGTGAAAATTCTAGATCACATTACAGCACCAGAAAGGACAATCTTGCAAGATCAATGTCATCAAATGACCGCCGGAAATCATACTAGCGATCTATTTTGAAAATTGAGTAGAATCCACTAAAACTCAAGGCTTTTCAAAAACCAAAAATGAAAAATGAGGGTAGGAAACCAAACGTACGGTCAGGAATTGCGGGCAACTCGAGTCATTTCCTGAACTTGTAATTTAATTGTACCTTAAATCAAAAATTATTCGTAACAGTTACTATCATAAAGTACGTCATGTGCAAACCAGTACATCATATTGAGGTCTAAAGCTGGTGGTAAAACTACAACATCCTTAATAAAAGGAAATTGTTCTTAATAAATAAATCACTCAATCTCAACATCTACGAGCTCGATTATATCAATTCAACTTTCATTATTGCTGTCAATCGTATTAAATTTTTTTAGAGTCTATATATTGGCATAACCGCCATTTCTTCGAAATATTTCCGTCTCTGCTAGCCAGTTGCACATATTTGAAATATGGAAGTTTTAATGGTTCTATATTTCAGCATATGACATGAAATGAGTAACTATGTTGACAATAAAATAGATATAATTATATAGATACCTTATTTAGAATGGTTAGCTAAATAGTATTATAATTTCAAGAACATATTATCTTAAAATTAATAATTGGTTTTACTTTATATCCGTTATCATAACGGCAGGTAGAATAAAAAAGTAGCAAATGTATGTGCAGACAGATGCATGTGAGCTATAATTAAAGAACATGTATAACAAACCATTTTTAAATTTAGATTACAGCTGTTTTTGCGAATTTGTTAATTAATACATAAAAAATCACAGAAAAAACCTATATAATAGTTTAATTTTCTATTCTGGTAAAGCTAATCAGTTTTAGCAAAACGTAAACCTTTAAATATATATTTTTTACGTGTGTCTTTGACAAGTCCTAATATATAAAAAAAAAATAACTATTTCTCCCTTTTATTATAGGCCAGTGGCCTGTTTATAAACGTATTATTTAAAATTTAAAATACATCTAACCTAATAGCTGAAATTTTCTCCTAAAAAATAGAAAAGGGAAAAGAAACTATAACTATTATAGGTGTTTTCTTCTCTCTTTTTATAATACGTTTCCGGTTTAATAATATTTATTAATCGTATTATGTAACACCGTGACGTCATCGGTAGCCCCTCCCCTTTTCCAATAATAGCTTGATAACAAGACAGCCATGCTTGTTCGTTGATTATTTCACCTGGACTTTTGTATGCTCGATACAACGTTTCAAATGTACTTCTGTGTTTTTCTGTGTTCTGTACAACAATATGCAGATGCGTTTAGAAGCGAGATACGCATTTGAACCAGGTTAGGGTAAAGTGAGTTAATGGAGCAAGTACGACTTCAACCTTTTCACGACGCCTAGGGAACTTAATGGCGTCATCAAGCAATTATCGACACCTTGTGTCTCTACCAATTTGACTTTTAGACATAAAGAATTATGTCAGCTGTGTGCAATTTTGTCTTGTAATCTGTCATAAATGAATTTTCATGTTTTCTTTTCTAAAATTATGGCCTTAATTGCCAAATTGAAATTTTAACAAGCACAGATACTCTACATAAAATTGAAATCATTGTTCAGTTAATCAGCTTGTTACGTAAAGATTGATAGGCACAATATGGATTTCATTTGAAAGAGGCTCGTTTGTAATAGGAGCTGCCAATGCTAGATGACCGAGGCACTTGTCCTAAGCGACCAATTGTATACATCAACCGCCTGGATTGGGTTTGTAATTATTGCAGGTGGTCTGAAAGGTAAAATCTGCCCGTGGTCGCCACAGTAAAAGGCAATCCTTTAAGTGCACGGCGCAATTCGATTTCGAAGACGCAAAATGGGATCGCTGAAAAGGACGCCTTTCAATTAGAATTAAAACAGAAAGCAGTACAAAAGCAAACAAATAAAGATGTATTGGTCGAAGCCACAAATAAATTCGTGCAGACCGCATCGCTAACAGGCCGGAGTCGGCGAAAATTGAAGTTCCGGGTCATTGCACACCGGAGCAGCCGATCACCGCGCGTTCCGCATCGCAATTCTAAAAACCTTTTAGTTGTTAATTCTGTCACATTTCCATTGCATTCCGATAACAATAGCGACCGAAAATGAGTGGTTATGCTCGTCGGGCCCAGTCCCGCAACTTGGGGACGCCCAATAGAACTGAGCCGCACCACCAGAGAAAGTTCAGGTACATACTATAAAAAATTAGAATAATCAATTATAACCTCGGCTATAACTCGCTTAAGGGAAGCTATATGGATCTGTAAGGAATATAATTTCGAAACAAAATCTAAAACTAACGAGGGGTTCCTTGGTTATATACAGAGTGCTTCTAACATATATTCCTGAGTTTTACTTGTAGTCCCTTCTAGAAATTTAAAGAAAAGTCCAAGAAAGAAATATATACTAGTCACAATCAATGACTGTATCGACTGAACCATATTTGACTAAGTAATAAACTTCAATTATTTTAGAATTAAATAGTAGAAGCTTATAGCAAGATGCATGGACGTAATACTCGAAATCAGCTGCAGTATCAGGTTACCTGTTCAATAATATATGGAGTAAGAAGTACGTATTTATGAAGGCAGCATACAAAACGTGCATCAGGTTTATACTAACATATGCCAAGAAAACAAAGACAGAAGACTTGAAATCAAAATAAATACTACGTACAACAGAAATGAAGAACTCGGGGACAATAACAGGAGGCACACTTAGAGATGGAAAAAGAAATGGGAGTGTCGAGAAACACAAGAACAAGACGGTGACAGAAAAGATAAAGGATTGTGGAAAAGCTGGAGCATATAAAAAAATAGAGTAAAGGAAGTGGAACATCTTTGAGTCAACAGATCTAGCCCTAAATTAATAAGAAGAAGGACAGGAAGAACAGGAAAATATGATGTTCTGCAAACCAAAGCAAAACGTTGTAGCCTAGGATGGATCGGAAACGTTTGACAAAACGGTACAAAAACTAACAGCCATTGTAACCATACTTTCCAATAAGTACCTAACCGGAGAAGAAGTTCCAGATGAATGAAGAAGGGCATTGATAACATCTATTCACGGGATGAAAAAGTAGACGTACATATGTATCAACTACGGATGCATATCAATACTTAGTACGCTGAGTTGGCTATTCGATTAGTAACTGAAGTTTATGTTAGAAGAATACCAACTATTTCAAGCTTGATGGTTGATCGCCCATGTATTGATAATATACTTTACCTGTCACAAATAATAAAAGAGAAAACGGCTGTTGTAAAAGATATCCACCTTATTTCTGTCGACGTTGCTAAAGAATAAAACAATATCATTATATGTAAACTTTAGGAAAAATAAATTAATATATTACGATGAAAGCCTCCACCTGGATGGTTATTTTGAATGATATTTAATAAGTCAAATTAGGGAAAATTTGTATCACACACAATTCTCAGATTTAATACTTTTGTTCTGTTTTACTTTGCCTGTCAATCAATTACGGCTGGTTAAAATGAAATATAATATTTAATGCACAAGTAAAAATTGTTGAATGCCCTTCATTCTATTTTATTCAATTGCAATATTTATTTACGCTAGCTCTCGGCAAAACACAAGCTCTGTTCTCAGGGTGGGATCAGAATTTAGCTAACGCCATAAATTTTAGGTTATTTGACTTGAAGTAGCTAATTTAATTCACAATTTACTACATTTACAGATGACACAAAATGCCGCCAATGTAAACAGCGTATCTGAACGTTCAAACTCGCGAAAATACAGTGAAAAACGCATCAGGTAAGCTATTTGAATTTTCCCGCTTGGCAACTAATAAAAACACATCCCCTTGCTTGTTATTTTAGAATGACGTCACTGCCTCTTGATTGTTCTCACGTAGAAATCACGCCGAATTTGCGCAATTTTTACTGACGCCACTCGATTTTCGAAAAACACGAAGCAACTAGCCCTTGCTCAAAAGCTTGACCACTCCGGGAAGGTTTGATCTAGTCGTTGGATGCGTTTTTCCGAACCTAACCCCCAAAATTGAGGGTTAATCCTACCTCGGAATGCAGGCTTCAGAGCTGCTCGTAGTGACGCTTCTTAAATTTTTCGGCTGGAGACGCTCCCCTCGCTGCAGATGTTGTACGGGACGTTCTTGCAACCCCCGCCAATCTATTGCAGTACAGGCCTCTGGCTCTGGATGCCTACTTTTGCCAGAAACGATGATCGGAAAACTCAGCTGAACGGCTGCCGATGTCCTCGGAGATCGGATGGGAAATTTTATTAATTTATCGTGGCGGATATTACCACAAACACTGTCACAGGTACACGAAAATGGGCACAATAAAATGCAATACTTTTTATGTGGGTAAATATTGATTTACTATTTAAAACATGTATTTCAAATGGAGCACAATTTAGCCCAACTTTCAAATAATTTAATTGCAATTGTTCTCCTTGTTTTTAACGAGATAGTATCAGGTTGCTAAGTTACTGTTGATTTTCTTATGTTAATGGAAATTAATTCTGATAATGAAAGGTTACAAATGGAAGTAAATTTGAGTACATAACTAATATTTTCAATTTTCTTAAATCTAAATTATTGCGTTAACCTTATAATTAAAATTGTTCGATAGCGTTGCACACACAAACGTTATTCATTTATTATTGTCACTTCTCTGCTCTGCACCATTGCACTTTATTTTTAAATACACTGATTTTTCAGTTCACCATTTTCGAGTCACTATCTTTTCTCTTCTGATGTCTTCTTCTAGCATTGCTCTTTGCAATTTTCTATATTATATTATGCTTCATCTTGCTTTACCTTTGTGCTTTGCTCACTATTTTCACTATTCTTTGCTTTTATTTAACAACTACGGTCCTTATAAAATTCAGCTAACAAAGCTTTTGTGTCAAATACATTTTATGTGGTCTGGCTTTACATGTGCACAAACCTTTCCTTTTAAATTATATTAATTTATTTACAAGCCCTTTGAAATATGCTTTGCCTTTGTGTGCCTTTCTCAGACTAATTACTGGTTCTCGCATCTCATTAACAATGCATTCATATTTTATTTTTGTTTAAAATTGCAATTATACAAAATATCCCAACTCCGTGCTTTATTGAATCGGTTAATTATCTTGCACTGCAAACAGAGCCAAGTTTTGGGCTTAATACCATCTCAATATATCGATACTATCATTATAACAGCCTTAAAGCAACTATATGGCAATCCAGTTTCAGAGAAGGATTTAAGATGAGACAATAATTGGGGCCAGGATATAGCCGATTCCTTCCCCAGTTAAAATCTGCATCAAGAAAATTCTAAATCAATGGGGGAGAAAGTGCCACAAAGTGGGAATTCAGAATACATAATTATGGTATTCAGTGCGCACTCCATCCTTGGCAGATAATCGAGTGGTGATACCCCAAGATAAAGAAGATATGAAATATATGTGCCATTGAAGAAGCAATACGGAAAATGTGGACTAGATACGAACATGGAGAAACAAGACAAGTGTGCGTTGGAGGACAATGAGATTGCAAAATGTTGGAGTAAGGTGGAGTATTCCTACCATATCAAGAATGCGTATACTTGGGGGTAGCTACAGAGAGCAGTGAGAAATGCGCAAAGAAAATTACAAGGGACAGAAAATAATAAAAGTCTTAATCTCTGGCCTGTTGGGCAAATAGTAATATTATTAATAAGAATAATAATGGATTTATTTTCGACATATAAAGCATATTACAATGAACCTAAATCAAACTTAAAATTAAGTATACAATATACATCGAAAATCACAAAGCGCAATTCATATATACCCGCTTTCAACTGGACCTTGAGGATATTGAAAATATGTTACACAATGTAATGCCTAAACCTTAAATAAATGAAATAAATAACTTAAATTAAACTCAAAAATTAGAAACCTGTCTTGGCACACTTAAGGCTATTTCGATAAAAGAAATTTGAGATAATGTTTTCGAAAAGCTGTACAAAATCAAGCCGATAGAGTGGAAAATTGAAAATAATAACTCGTGATTAATGGAGTCGAACACTTTACTGTAATCCAGGAGTGCAAGAATTGTTCATTTTCCAGTATCTGTTGCCTCAATTATGTCATCTGTTGTATTCGTAACGCAGTGGTACAACTGCGGAAAGGTCTAAAACCCGATTGTAAATCAGGAAGCATTTCATGTTTATTTAAACAATTTATTATTTGGTTGTTCATATTTTTTCAAGAATTTTTGAAAAGGTAGGTAAAATGCTGATTGGTCTTAGGTCTGAGTATACAACTGGTTTACTAATTTTCTGAATTGGGGTTATAACAGCCTGCTTCCAAATGTCCGGAAAAATATTCTCCGTTAAACAACAATTAATGATAATATGCGTTAAATAATCATGAATAAGTGGACAGCATAATGCTATCATTTTAATATTTAGGCCATCAGATCCCATCGCATTACTTTTAATGTCTCTAATGTAGTTTGCCACCTCCTCTACTGATACTGGGACAAAGGAAGATGTGATATTATTATTAGTTGTATGCACATGCTTTTGTTTTATATTTACATCAACCGTTAATTTAGGTATACTATCTATAAAGAAATTATTAATGTTATTAGAATCAGAAAACTCTAACAGAATTTGACAATAGGTTGTGTTTTTATATTTAAAGACTTTCCACAATTACTTTGATGAACAATATTTTGACGTATGCGAAAAATATGCTTTTTTCACATATTATACTGGCATTTGTTAGATTCCTCAACGATTTGTAGTACTCGCAATGGGAATTACGTTTGGATTTTTTAAATTTTAGTTTAGCTTTATCTCTTAACTTCATCATTAGCTTAATGTTATCTGTTAGCCAAGGGGCGTTAGGTTGTGTCATTTTAGTTGTTTTCCAAGGAGCATGTCTATCAACAAAAAAAAACAATATAAATCTTTATAAAGAACTTCGAAGAACAATTAGAAAAAAATGTCGTGAAGCAAAAGCAAAATATCTAGCCGACCAATGCGATGAAATTAAAAATTTGATGCAAGATACGATGCTTTCAAAATGCACAAAAAAATCAAAGAAGCTGCGCCCATGTACAAGAAGAAAAGTAATAATGTGCTTTATAATGAAGATGGTAAAGCAATATTAGAAGTAGACGTAGACGAAATATATAGCTAAATTATTTGAGAATAACCGAACAGCTTCACCACCATAAATAACAACACTAGAAGGACCTAAGATAACAAGTGCAGAAGTAAGTAAAGCTAACAAAAGTTCTAAGAATGGAAAAGCTTTAGGACCGGATGAAATACCAAGGCGAAGTCTTTAAAGTCATAGACGACACAAGAGCTATAAATGTTATAGTAGAATTCTTCAATACGATATACATATAACAACGGGCATATTCCAGCAGAATAGATAAGTTCTATATTTATAACAATACCTAAAAAATCAAATGCTAAAACATGTAATTGTTTCAGAACAATAAGCCTAATGTGTCACTTACTGAAAATCTTTCTGAAGGTGATCCATAGTCGAATTTTCGGTAAATGCGAAGAGTATCTTACTGAAACGCAGTTTCGCAATGGATTCGGCACGAGAGAGGCCTTATTTGGGTTGAGTGTGCTTGCCCAGAGGTGTAGAGATGTATCAGTCGACTTGTACGACTTTCAGAAGGATTTTAATCGGGCGAAGCACGATATTCTTACAGAAACTCTTACAGACATTGTGCTGGATGGGAAGGATATCCGCATTATGGCAAATTTATACTGGGATCAAACGGCAGTAGTTAATGTGGAGGACTCAAAATCCGAAGCAATCACAATCAAGCGCGGTGTCAGACAAGCAGGCTGCATACTGTCCCCGCTATTAGTCAATGTATACTCTGAATGAATATTCAGAGCAGCTCTTGCTGAAAAACAAGCAGGAATCATAGTCAACGGGGAAGTCATAAATAATCTGCGATATGCGGATGACACAGTCCTTATAGCCTCAAGCCAGGAAGATCTACAAGTAATTCTCAATAGTATTGTTGAAGAATGTGAGAAAGGTGGTCTCGATTTGAATATTAAGAAAACCAAAGTATTAGTAATCAGTAAGCAAACTAAAGTGACAGCTAACATTACAGTTCGTAACATAAAACTTGATCAGGTTAGTCATAACATATTTGGGATGTCAAGTCAACAACAATGCAGATAGCCATACGGAGGTTAAAGCACGCATTGAACAGGCTCGAACGGCTTTTAAGAAAATTAATAAAGTACTTTGCAGCAGAAATCTAAGGTCGTCAGTCCGTCTCGGTCCTGCTGTATGGTGTGGATGCTTGGACAATCAACAAATACGAAATGAAACGACTTGAAACACTCAAAATGTGGTGTTATAGACAAATCTTTAAAGTTCCATGGATAGATAAGTTGCATAACACAGAAATATTAAAACGTCTAAATAAAGATAGGGAGATCCTGTACACTATTAAAAAAAAATAAATTGGAGTACTTCGGATATGTTATGCGAGGAAGGAAGTATAGGCTGTTGAAAAATATTATACAAGGCAAAATCGCAGGTAGAAGAGGTCCAGGTCGCAGAAAAACAGTTTGGCTGAAGAACTTCCGCGACTGGTACAAATTGGATACAATTTCGTTATTTAAAATAGCGATTAATAAAGACTTGAAAATAGGCAAAATTCATTTTCAATGCATTAACGAAGGTTGGTAAGTTGCAACTTCTGTAAATTTTTATTACGAAACAATAATAGACTATTATTCATCTAAGTAATTACCTTCACACTCAATGGCTTTTTGCCAACTTGGCACCAATTTTTATATGCCGGTATTGTCGAACTTTATGGATTTTGAATAAATAATTGACGGACTGCATTTCTGTGGTAAAAAGGCAAAAGGGTATAAGTCAAAAATGATCATTTTACAGGAACATCAAAAAACTATTTTGCTGCAGATTTGAGAACAACATTTAATTCTTTTCGCTGGTAATCAGAAGAATCAAGTCGATTTATTGACTACAGCTTGCTTTGCTATTGATTATAAAACTATTTCTACTAGAAAATAAATAAATACCGAACTTATATCTTATAGCATTTTCTTTTATTCATTTTATGAAATAGCAAAAGGGTATAAGTTGACATATAGCTTTTTGCAATTTCCCGGAATATGTATTCCCTGATAAACAATTACTATGACAATTACTGGACCTCTAAAATACACTATTAAACCTGCATGGGAATGCACTCGCAGTATAAGTGTACATAAGTTATTTGCTTCCAACAAAAACGGAAAATTATGAAATGGCAAAAGGGTATAGTAATATATGCTGTTCTGGCGTTGCAGATAACTTTACGAAGAGCTGTGACTCGGGGTATTAGTACACATGTATCTATTTGACATTGACTAAATTTCTTTTTTATCAATTTTTAGTGAATTTTCAGGGAATAAGTCTACATATCCCATTTAGAAAACTTGCTATAACAATGCGGTTATGGTATGTAGACTTATATCCTCATTTAGATGCCCGTTATTGCTCTGGACACGGGTCATCAATAAAATCAAAAATGAGATAAGTCGACTTATACCCTTATGACTTTTTGCCACAGATTTATTACATCAACTCGAGTTTTGAACTGCCTGTGTCTCATACAGTTGTCAAGAAACAAAAAAAGGTGGTAATCAGTTTGCGAAATGTCAGGAGAATATGGAGGTTGTGGTAACGTTTCCCAGCCAAGTTTGGAAATTTTTTCCCGGGTTACTCTTGCGGTATGCGGCCTGACGTTATCCTGTAAGAATATCACTTTCTTTCGATTCATCAAAGAAGGCTGTTTTTGGATGCCTGCTGCTTGTACTCGCTGAAGCTGTTGACAATACAAGTAGGCGTGATGGTTTGGTTCGTTTCCAAAAACTCATAATGGACAATTCCGGTTTCTGTCCGCCAAACACACAATAAAATCTTGTTTGGGTGCAAGGAATCCTTGGGAGTGTATGACACCGAATCAGTAGGCGACAACCAATGACACGAACGCTTAGAATTTGAGTAAAATATCCAATTTTCGTCGCAGGTTAACAACCGATCAAGAAAAGGTTCATTATCGTTGCGTGAAATGTTTGCCGGACAAATGGTAAGACGACTTAATTTGTTATCATTTGACAATTCATGTGGGACCCATTTGCTTAACTTTCATGTCTTTCCTAGCTAATGAAGGTGCAAACGAATGATTTCATCACTCACATTGAACCTTTCTGCAAGCTTTAGGCACGTTGTCCTGGAAGTTACATCCACAACCTCTTGGATATCCTTGTTGTTAATGATTTTCGGTCTCCCAGAGCTGAGATCCCCCGAAGAACATTTCTTGAACCACTTCTGTGCTGTTCCATCAATTACGGCATCATATCCGAATGCGGTACATATTTTTCGAGTTGCCACTGTAGCTTTGGTACCAAGTTTGTACTCATAGAGTAAACAACCTCAAATTATATTTTTATTCGTTGCCATTTTCAACCATTTAAAACTAGGAATTAAACAATTGTCACCAAATGTGTATGTATCCGATAAAAGAAGGATTTATTCTAAAGTGGATGGCATATAACAAACAAGTGCTATCGATCAACAACGTAAAAACTATTCATTGCACTCTGCCGTATAAAAAAACTGCACGAACTTATTTGGCTACCATTTTGCAATTGCAGATGTGCCACTGCCTCCACATGCACTGTGCACTTAACAAATATTACTTAATTCCGTTTTTAGGTGGTTTTCCTGAATTAACAGAATACTTTCTCTGAGGCAAATGCTGGGGCAGTATTTCTCCACCTTTCCTGGCCTTTCTTCCATTCTCCACCCCTCCTTTCTCTCACCCATCCTATAACTCCCATTCTTGGCTGAGGAGGAACGTAAGGTTCCTATAGCAGCCCGCCCCCAGTTGGGGGAATTGAAATTACCTTGAACCTTTACCTACTTAGTTCCGAAAAAGTTTCAATGTAGTTCAATAGCATTTACTGTTAAGGTTAAAATTCCTGTCTTTGAGATTCAATAGACTTACTCATTACAGATAAACTTCTAGAGGTGTAAACCTTCCCATAGCTCTAGTTTAGACGGAGAATTTATTGTAAGGACCGTATGTTAATATGATTTTAATGTAATGCAATAGCACTTGCGAAACTTGACATGTGAAATCCTAACACGATAATAATCAGCATAAATGTTGTTTGGTTTCCATGGCTACTACTCACAACACATTAGCTATAAGCGTGTTGTAGTTTGTAGTTGAACCAGCCCCGTATAGAAACTATGATGCCCTTAGCGAAAATCGAATTAGCGGTCTTGTTAGGAGCTGCAGTCCGTTATTTACGCGTGTTATCTATCAAAAATGAGCTCGTTAACGGCGGCTGTGCACTTGAGCGAAATTTACAGTTGAGAACGGATAGCTCAGTGCGCTCTAGACGAAATTAAACGACTGACCCAGTCATTTATTTCCTTTCAGAAGGGAAGCTCGCAAAACGAAGCCCGCGAGTTGTTATTTCATAGTGAGCAGTTTTCAGCTGCCATTATCAACTGAGAGAGCCAAATGGATCAGGGTAATGACAACGGCTTATCTAGCGAATCCAATAACGTGAAGTAGTTTTACAAGCAACAGCGGGTAATTGTGCAAACACTAACAGATTAAATTGCATCTGCAGAGGGCTTGTTGATTTCCTGGATGAAGAGCCGTGCAAATGTAAACGCCGACTCCGCCGACCTCATCAAAAACTCATGAAGCCCATGCCGGATCAAACCCTCGAATGGTCCCGATTCTCATCCATCATTGTAGCTTTCCCGGCATGACCACTCCGAGAGTCTGCACGTATTTTTCTTGTTTCTTCTCGCACTCGCGCCTCTCGAGGACGCGATGAAATATGACGCCCTCGCCGTGGTCCGCTGACCACTTACACCAGTTCCCAACAAACATGAAAGCCCGAGAATTATAGCTTCCTAACTAAATGCCGCTAAATCTCGCCCTTGCATAATCAAAATAAAAACCCGGCTTATAAATCTCCCGCTTGGGAGACGGCGTTGAAGTGAAATAATCGTTAATTAAGGGTAACGTTTGAATCCGAAGTTCGAGTAGTTGGAGGCGAGACGCCTAATGACTGTTCCTGGCGCAGCTACAAGTTGCAAAGTAAAGGCCCACCAGGTTTAATTTAATAAATGGACCACGTTCCCAAGGAGCACGTGGATCTCCTGACCTCCCCGGAATGCCGACATCGCCACGACTGGCGACAGAATTCGAAATCGGGGCGTCGTGTTCGACGGGAGTGCGATCGCTTAATGCACCCTCGTTGGACCCCCATTACCCAAACGCCTATTCTGCATCATCAGTGATCGGTTATTAATTACGAGTTACCGCAAAAAATTAATTACGTCGCTATCAGCCTCTCTCTCTTTAATCCCGAGCAGCGATAATGTTCTTTACACCTGTTACCGAGCGATTAGTTGGACTCAACGAAATTATTTACTGGAATTATTAATTGTTTTATTATTCCAGGCGAATTTATGTCTACGTTAATTGCTGCTAAGACAGGAAACTTATATTACGCTAATAAATTGCAGCTGTAGGTCGTCAGACACAAATCTCTCAACATTTTTCAGGCTACATCTGACGTAAAAGAAAGCCCGACGGGTTGATCCAATTTGTCAACACATCACATGGATAACCAGCTTTGAAACTACAAAGGCAGCAATTTAAAAAAAAACTCAAAAAATCACTAGGAAACGAGAAACTATACATGTAGTGCTTTGGAACACTAATTTGCATGCATATATCTAGGACGCGTTATGAACACCTTAACTTTCTTTACAATATGGCCCTCATTTAGAAGAGCAGATGTTATGTCCACGATTCGTTGGCATTTTAAACACTATTTATTTTTCGGGGTGATATAAGATAAAGGTTGCGTTTAATAAATTTATTTACACGAAGTAGCTTTATGTTTTTCTATATAATTGGTGTCAGTGTCTGGAATATCTACCTCTATCATGGCAGTTTTTGGCCTCTGATTTCTGTCGCCCAGTAGCCCCCTTGAAATATATTCTATGTTGTCTGGGTCTTCTATGCTACCTGTATTCTCGTAACTGAATTGTTTTCTTTATAAATTATATACTCAACCCATCTACTTGGCATACTAATATTAACCTATTGTTTACATCTCTCAGCCATGTAGTTTTATATCCTTAAGGACAGGGTATACCTTTCGTAGATTTATATATATATTTTAATATATTTCAAAACAACATTTTTCTTCAACTGATACGGCTATGTCGAGATTTTCTGCGAATATAGTAATTGATTTGAAGTTTTAAAGAATGGCTTTATAAAGTTCTACAGAACGTATGAAAAGAAATTTTGTTTGTACAATCATTTTAAATGTATTTACAAGTAGGAATTTGTCTACCCTGATAGAAATTTTATGAAATAGAAGGTACTAAAATAAGATAACACCGATCAAACCATTTGAATATTAGGTAAAGGCTCATATTCGTGACGTGTGTTGTTACAAGTCGGCTGAATAAAATACTTATATATGTTAGTCGGCTATTTTGGTTTGGGGCTACTTTATTTCTTTCCTGGAATACGGGATTCAAATCGGTTTTGATGCATAAATTACAGGCTGGCGACTTCTCTCTCTCCGTCGTAAGCTTCTTGTCAGAAGCGTCGTGACCCAAGAACTACATGTTTTGCATGCTTCTTTTTACGATGTTACGCCATCGACTTCTGTTTCGGGCTGTTCTTGTAGCCTGCTCGATAGTGTGGCCGGTGACCTCTTTGATCTGGTCCGTCCACCTTTTTGGTGATCGTCCCCGCGGTCTCGATCCCTGAATTCTGCTCTGCACAACTAATCTTTCGAGGTTGTCTGAATTTCTTCGCTGGCGACTTACCGAAATTTAAAACCGCCTGTTTGGCCTAAGAGCTCTGGGTAATGTACTCGACCCAGGAGGCAAGTCAGTGACCGGCCCTCGTTCACATAAACACTAAACGGTGACATTGCGAAGTCAGGCACGTAAACAAAAGCAAGCATTACTACATTTAACAGTTCGGGATGATAATACTTATAGGGAGTCTTGCAGCTCCGCGATGCTTTCACGTAGCATATAGTAGAGTAGCTCGTTTAGAAATGTTCCTAAGGTGCACCGCCGATGACTTGCCTGTAATATTTGTAACTGCTTGCCGCATTGGGCGCCTGTTAGCTAGTCAGACTACTAAGCACAACTGCAGTGGCTGCCCTTGCAGATACCGAATTAGCAAAGTATTTGTAGGAAATGAGCATCCCAGGCTATCCTGCTGCGCTTTATAGATCCCCGATAATAATTGCTTACCAGGTCAAGCATTAGTGATAATCTCGCCAAATTTTTACTATTCAGAGGCACATAGTGTACTATATCCGGTACCAATTAAGCACCAACCCAACAATAACAATGAGCGACGACCCGATTTCAAAGCTCTCTGCAGCCAATGTAGCAGTATCAAAAATAAAACAATGTTCAATTCAGCTTCATAATAGTACCACGCACAACTTCCATTGCTAGACTATTCAATCAATACGAGATTACCTCGACCCATCTTTCCGCAAAGATGGATGGGTCGGGGTGAATTCATTTCATCACCCCCACGCAGTC
>CALNHX010010653.1:0-38346 GCA_940337035.1 Agriotes lineatus
AGCTGTGTATAATAGCCTAACTGCAACCGAAACGCTAAAAGTGCTGCTTAAATAAATAATAAGTACTTCAAAAGCATCTCGCAACGTCACATATTGCATTCTAACAGGTTGAAAATCTCATATTAGCACTTACGAAGGCTTCTAGGCACGCTTAGGTGTGATTCAATATGAATCCAATCGAAAGAAAAATTCAAACATTCTGTATTCAAATAATTCGATATTTTGTTTAAGTTAGAGAGCAATTTAAGGGTCCTGAACACCTATAAACTTAGCTAGCTGTGTATAATAGCCTAACTGCAACCGAAACGCTAAAAGTGCTGCTTAAATAAATAATAAGTACTTCAAAAGCATCTCGCAACGTCACATATTGCATTCTAACAGGTTGAAAATCTCATATTAGCACTTACGAAGGCTTCTAGGCACGCTTAGGTGTGATTCAATATGAATCCAATCGAAAGAAAAATTCAAACATTCTGTATTCAAATAATTCGATATTTTGTTTCAGTTAGAGAGCAATTTAAGGGTTCTGAACACCTATAAACTTAGCTAGCTGTGTATAATAACCTAACTGCAACCGAAACGCTAAAAGTGCTGCTTAAATAAATAATAAGTACTTCAAAAGCATCTCGCAACGTCACATATTGCATTCTAACAGGTTGAAAATCTCATATTAGCACTTACGAAGGCTTCTAGGCACGCTTAGGTGTGATTCAATATGAATCCAATCGAAAGAAAAATTCAAACATTCTGTATTCAAATAATTCGATATTTTGTTTAAGTTAGAGAGCAATTTAAGGGTTCTGAACACCTATAAACTTAGCTAGCTGTGTATAATAGCCTAACTGCAACCGAAACGCTAAAAGTGCTGCTTAAATAAATAATAAGTACTTCAAACGCATCTCGCAACGTCACATATTGCATTCTAACAGGTTGAAAATCTCATATTAGCACTTACGAAGGCTTCTAGGCACGCTTAGGTGTGATTCAATATGAATCCAATCGAAAGAAAAATTCAAACATTCTGTATTCAAATAATTCGATATTTTGTTTAAGTTAGAGAGCAATTTAAGGGTTCTGAACACCTATAAACTTAGCTAGCTGTGTATAATAGCTTAACTGCAACCGAAACGCTAAAAGTGCTGCTTAAATAAATAATAAGTACTTCAAAAGCATCTCGCAACGTCACATATTGCATTCTAACAGGTTGAAAATCTCATATTAGCACTTACGAAAGCTTCTAGGCACGCTTAGGTGTGATTCAATATGAATCCAATCGAAAGAAAAATTCAAACATTCTGTATTCAAATAATTCGATATTTTGTTTAAGTTAGAGAGCAATTTAAGGGTTCTGAACACCTATAAACTTAGCTAGCTGTGTATAATAGCCTAACTGCAACCGAAACGCTAAAGGTGCTGCTTAAATAAATAATAAGTACACCAAAAGCATCTCGCAACGTCACATATTGCATTCTAACAGGTTGAAAACCTCATATTAGCACTTACGAAGGCTTCTAGGCACGCTTAGGTGTGATTCAATGTGAATCCAATCGAAAGAAAAATTCAAACATTCTGTATTCAAATAATTTGATATTTTGTTTAAGCTAGAGAACAATTTAAGGGTTCTGACCACCTATAAACTTAGCTAGCTGTGTATAATAGCCTAACTGCAACCGAAACGCTAAAAGTGCTGCTTAAATAAATAATTAGTACACCGAAAGCATCTCGCAGAGTCACATATTACGTTCAAACTGGATTAAAACCTCATATTAGCGCTTACGAAGGCGTCTATGCACGCTTAGGTGTGTTTCAATATGAATCCGATCGAAACAAAAATTCAAACATTCTGTATTCAAATGATTCGTTATTTTGCTTATGTTAGAGGGCAATTTAAGGGTTCTGAACACCTATAGACTTAGCTAGCTGTGTATAATGGCCTAACTGCAACCGAAACGCTAAAAGTGCTGCTGAAATAAATCATTAGTACACCGAAAGCATCTCGCAGAGTCACATATTGCGTTCAAACTGGATTAAAACCTCATATTAGCGCTTACGAAGGCGTCTATGCACGCTTAGGTGTGATTCAATATTAATCCAATCGAAAGACAAATTCAAACATTCTGTATTCAAATAATTCGTTAGTTTGTGTAAGTTAGAGAGCAATTTAAAGGTTCTGAACACCTATAAACTTAGCTAGCTGTGTATAATAGCCTAACTGCAACCGAAACACAAAATGCTGCTTAAATAAATAATAAGTACACCAAAAGCATCTCGCAATGTCACATATTGCATTCTAACAGGTTGAAAACCTCATATTAGCACTTACGAAGGCTTCTAGGCACGCTTAGGTGTGTTTCAATATGAATCCAATCGAAACAAAAATTCAAACATTCTGTATTCAAATGATTCGTATTTTGTTTATGTTAGAGGGCAATTTAAGGGTTCTGAACACCTATAGACTTAGCTAGCTGTGTATAATAGCCTAACTGCAACCGAAACGCTAAAAGTGCTGCTTAAATAAATAATTAGTACACCGAAAGCATCTTGCAGTGTCACATATTGCGTTCAAACGGGATGAAAACCTCATATTAGCGCTTACGAAGGCTTTTATGCACGGTTAGGTGTGATTCAATTTGAATCCAATCGAAACAAAAATTCAAACATTCTGTATTCAAATGATTCGTCATTTTGTTTATGTTAGAGGGCAATTTAAGGGTTCTGAACACCTATAGGCTTAGCTAGCTGTGTATAATAGCCTAACTGCAACCGAAACGCTAAAAGTGCTGCTTAAATAAATAATTAGTACACCGAAAGCATCTCGCAGAGTCACATATTGCGTTCAAACTGGATTAAAACCTCATATTAGCGCTTACGAAGGCGTCTATGCACGCTTAGGTGTGATTCAATATTAATCCAATCGAAAGACAAATTCAAACATTCTGTATTCAAATAATTCGTTAGTTTGTGTAAGTTAGAGAGCAATTTAAAGGTTCTGAACACCTATAAACTTAGCTAGCTGTGTATAATAGCCTAACTGCAACCGAAACACAAAGTGCTGCTTAAATAAATAATAAGTACACCAAAAGCATCTCGCAATGTCACATATTGCATTCTAACAGGTTGAAAACCTCATATCAGCACTTACGAAGGCTTCTAGGCACGCTTAGGTGTGTTTCAATATGAATCCAATCGAAACAAAAATTCAAACATTCTGTATTCAAATGATTCGTATTTTGTTTATGTTAGAGGGCAATTTAAGGGTTCTGAACACCTATAGACTTAGCTAGCTGTGTATAATAGCCTAACTGCAACCGAAACGCTAAAAGTGCTGTTTAAATAAATAATTAGTACACCGAAAGCATCTTGCTGTGTCACATATTGCGTTCAAACGGGATGAAAACCTCATATTAGCGCTTACGAAGGCTTCTATGAACGCTTAGGTGTGATTCAATTTGAATCCAATCGAAACAAAAGTTCAAACATTCTGTATTCAAATGATTCGTTATTTTGTTTATGTTAGAGGGCAATTTAAGGGTTCTGAACCCCTATAAACTTAGCTATCTCTGTATAATACCCTAACTGCAACCGAAACGCTTAAAGTGCTGCTTAAATATATAATTAGTACACCAAAAGCATCTCGCAGAGTCACATATTGCGTTCAAACTGGATGAAAACCTCATATTAGAGCTTACAAAGGCTTCTAGGCACGCTTAGGTGTGATTCAATATGAATCCAATCGAAAGAAAAATTCAAACATTCTGTATTCAAATAATTCGTTATTTTGTTTAAGTTAGAGAGCAATTTAAAGGTTCTCAACACCTATAAACTTAGCTATCTGTGTATAATAGCCTAACTGCAACCGAAACGTTTAAAGTGCTGCTTAAATAAATAATTGGTAAACCGAAAGCATCTCGCAGAGTCACGTATTGCGTTCAAACTGGATGAAAACCTCATATTAGCGCTTACGAAGGCTTCTATGCACGCTTAGGTGTGATTCAATATGAATCCAATCGAAAAAAAATCAAACATTCTGTATTCAAATAATTCGTTATTTTGTTTAAGTTAGAGAGCAATTTAAGGGTTCTGAACACCTATAAACTTAGCTAGCTGTGTAAAATAGAATAACTGCAACCGAAACGCTAAAAGTGCTGCTTAAATAAATAATAAGTACACCAAAAGCATCTCGCAACGTCACATATTGCATTCTAACAGGTTGAAAACCTCATATTAGCACTTACGAAGGCTTCTAGGCACGCTTAGGTGTGATTCAATATGAATCCAATCGAAAGAAAAATTCAAACATTCTGTATTCAAATAATTCGATATTTTGTTTAAGTTAGAGAGCAATTTAAGGGTTCTGAACACCTATAAACTTAGCTAGCTGTGTATAATAGCCTAACTGCAACCGAAACGCTAAAAGTGCTGCTTAAATAAATAATAAGTACTTCAAAAGCATCTCGCAACATCACATATTGCATTCTAACAGGTTGAAAATCTCATATTAGCACTTACGAAGGCTTCTAGGCACGCTTAGGTGTGTTTCAATATGAATCCAATCCAAAAAAAAATTCAAACATTCTGTATTCAAATATTTCGTTATTTTGTTTAAGTTAGAGTGCAATTTAAGGATTCTGAACACCTATAAACTTAGCTAGCTGTGTATAATAGCCTAACTGCAACCGAAACGCTAAAAGTGCTGCTTAAATAAATAATAAGTACACCAAAAGCATCTCGCAACGTCACATATTGCATTCTAACAGGTTGAAAACCTCATATTAGCACTTACGAAGGCTTCTAGGCACGCTTAGGTGTGATTCAATATGACTCCAATCGAAAGAAAAATTCAAACATTCTGTATTCAAATAATTCGATATTTTGTTTAAGTTAGAGAACAATTTAAGGGTTCTGAACACCTATAAACTTAGCTAGCTGTGTATAATAGCCTAACTGCAACCGAAACAGTAAAAGTGCTGCTTAAATAAATAATAAGTACACCAAAAGCATCTCGCAATGTCACATTTTGCATTCTAACAGGTTGAAAACCTCATATTAGCACTTGCGAAGGCTTCTAGGTACGCTTAGGTGTGATTCAATATGAATCCAATCAAAGAAGAATACAAACAATCTGTATTCAAATAATTCGTTATATTGTTTAAGTTAGAGACAATTTAAGGGTTATGAACACCAATAAACCTAGCTAGCTGTGTATAATAGCATAACTGCAACCGAAACGCTAAAACTGCTGCTTAAATAAATAATTAGTACACCTAAAGGATCGCGCAGTGTCACATTTTGCTTTCAAACTGGTTGAAAACCTCATATTAGCACTTACAAAGGCTTCTAGGCACGCTTAGGTGTGATTCTATATGAATCCAATCGAAAGAAAAATTCAAACATTCTGTATACAAATAATTCGTTATTTTGTTTAAGTTAGAGAACAATTTAAGGGATCTGAACACCTATAAACTTAACTAACTGTGTATAATAGCCTAACTGCAACCGAAACGCTAAAAGTGCTGCTTAAATAAATAATAAGTACACCAAAAGCATCTCGCAGTGTCACATATTGCGTTCAAACGGGATGAAAACCTCATATTAGCGCTTACGAAGGCTTCTATGCACGCTTAGGTGTGATTCAATATGAATCCAATCGAAAGAAAAATTCAAACATTTTGTATTCAAATAATTCGTTATTTTGTTTAAGTTAGAGAGCAATTTAAGGGTTCTGAACACCTATAAACTTAGCTATCTGTGTATAATAGCCTAACTGCAACCGAAACGCTTAAAGTGCTGCTTAAATAAATAATTAGTACACCGAAAGAATCTCGCAGAGTCACGTATTGCGTTCAAACCGGATGAAACCTCATATTAGCGCTTACGAAGGCTTCTATGCACGCTTAGGTGTGATTCAATATGAATCCAATCAAAGAAGAATACAAACAATCTGTATTCAAATAATTCGTTATATTGTTTAAGTTAGAGACAATTTAAGGGTTATGAACACCAGTAAACCTAGCTAGCTGTGTATAATAGCATAACTGCAACCGAAACGCTAAAACTGCTGCTTAAATAAATAATTAGTACACCTAAAGGATCGCGCAGTGTCACATTTTGCTTTCAAACTGGTTGAAAACCTCATATTAGCACTTACAAAGGCTTCTAGGCACGCTTAGGTGTGATTCTATATGAATCCAATCAAAAGAAAAATTCAAACATTCTGTATACAAATAATTCGTTATTTTGTTTAAGTTAGAGAACAATTTAAGGGATCTGAACACCTATAAACTTAACTAACTGTGTATAATAGCCTAACTGCAACCGAAACGCTAAAAGTGCTGCTTAAATAAATAATAAGTACACCAAAAGCATCTCGCAACGTCACATATTGCATTCGAACAGGTTGAAAACTGTTACGGTATTAAATGCTCAGATCGACATTGATCAAGAGCACTGTCAAAAATCGGGTACAAACTATAGGGTTCGCCGGCTTTACCAAAAAACACAGTTCTTAATGTCTTGGAGCAGATTTTGTTTCTCCGGTTACCTGCACTTAGCTCAGACGGGAAGGCGTGGTTCGAGACTTGAATGAAAAACCGACGGGGTACTTACCCTAAAGCTTGCTTAAAAGAAAAAGAAATGCCTGAGCGCCACTTGGTTCTGATTAGGGGTGGCTGACGTGTCTAGAACCAAGAACAATACACGTAGCCTATGTAGAAGTCCTCCAAGTACGTTGTTGAACACCTCAGCCTGTTGTTTACCAAGCCTCCTCCGAGTAGCCGGGTGACCTTGTCGTTAAATCACTTACCTTCAAGGCCACCGTCACTAAAGACACACAAAAGAACACTAAATGGCCCAGATCTCGGGGCTCGCTTATCAAAGGGACATGCTTTCAGCTTTACAATTAAAATACATCAGGCCTCTGCTCTGTTGACTTGGTTTAAGACCCAAACAAAACAAGAAAGGTTCAAAATTCACTAAAAGGGCAAACTGACTTTAACAGTTTTATTATTTGAAAGGAATTACGATTACAAAACAGTTTACATTGGAGATGATCACCTAGAGGTGAATTTAAATGGTATACAAAAGATAAATCCTACATGAGATATCGGGGACCCCAGGCAAAATTACCTTAGCATCTACGTTACATTTAACCAGTAAGCATTAGTACACAAAAGAAAAACAAGACAGGAGTCAAGCCCCTGTACAAAATGATCAAATAAAATGGTCGTACGCAATGTTCCTTAATTAATATAGCGCCGAACGCGTCGTTTTTTTTCGACACTTCCCGATCACTTCAGTTGGGCGCAACAAAATACAAATAATTTACCTTGTAGCTGGAAGCATGCTGTTATTGACTACAGATGGACTTGAACTCGTGGAAGCTTGGGTGAACGTGGTGTTGCGAAAAACCCCAAGGAGGCAGACCGGTTGGGCAGGAACCCATCAAAGGTGGTAGAAGAACGGCAGCCAGCAAAATGACAGAAAACGAGTCTCCAGCGGCGAGCACTCTATTTAATTCTAGCACGGCGTTGATACTTAGATTTGCATAAAGCAATGGTTTTCCACACTAACAGGAAAAGTTATTGAAGGCTTCAAGATGACGTCTCTTAACAAATCGGCAAATAAAAGCCAAAAGCATCCCCCGGGAAGCAGAACTATATGAGACGCCACTGCCTATCGTAACAACGCCGGTTACTTAACTTCACTTGCGTCGCCGCGCGAACTTCCAAACACCCACAAAATGATAACTTCAAAGGCTCGGACTGCACTCAAAAATCCTAAGAACACAGTTAGTGGCTACACAAGGTTTTCCAAAACTACTAAGTAGCGATGGGTCTATCCGGAATGAATAACCGGAAAGTTTCCGATTGTTGAAAAAATCGGAAGGTTCCGATTATATCGGAACGTTTCGGAACTTTTCGGAATTCGATTATTTTACTTTTCGGTGCACAAAATTCGGAACTTTCGGAATTCGATTATTTTACTATTCGGAACACAAAATGAGAAAACGAAATGCCAATTTGAACTGAACAGAATACGGAATGTTGTGTTGACTCACTTGACTGCTATGTGCTGGTGAATGGCACTAATGGCAGTGGTATTTCATAGATTAATTATTAGATAGTACAACTTACAGACTTCAAATTCATGTATTGTTTTATACTATCTATTATGTACTTTATGTGCCATTAAACTTTAAAATATCACTACCATTTTCCGAAAGTCTATTAAGGTAACTTCTGTAATAATTTGAAAAAATATTTTATTTCCTCTTATATGCCACTGTGCGACTCAAACTCATAAATTATTTTACTGGCGGTCTTGCAAACCCAAACAATAGATGCCAACGCAGATAAAGGCTTACGGCGCGACGCAAATTTGCACGCACTTCATCTTCCTTCCGCTTGTTGTTGTTTCGCTCGTTTTCTCTTGCTTGCATTTACGGAATGTAAAATAATCGGATGATATTCCGATTTTATAAACATTCCGGAATGGAACATTCCGATTATTGAAATCATCCGATTATGCCCATCACTACTACTAAGCGCAAATCAGCGCAGCCCCGGCTTCCGAAGGCCGGGGGGGTGCGAAACTTCACACAACTGACTTCTGTGAGTGTCGAATACTGATTGAAATTTCAAATGGGGCTCTGCCTGAAGAATACGACGGAAAAGAGTTTAGAACTCCGAAAATAATACTTTTAAATGCATCATTCCCTAAGGAGTTATCAATTTTTATTTCCTTCACACAAAGCTTGGTCATCAAGAAGCGTTCTAGAAGGAATTTCTGGCTTATACAGCGGATCCCAAAAATATTAAGTTACAAGGTCAGCTTTTACGAACTTCGGGCGTTGAAGTCAATAACAGGAAATTTCCAAGGGTAGCATAATGCGCTATTGCCAAAACAAATGTAATCCCAGAGCCTAATTTCTTCGTGCGTGGAACAAGGAAGGGTTGTTCAAAATTGATTAGCTGCATACGGATTTGAAGAATTTGCAATTACAACGACGCCGAGCAGTCGCGAAACATGACGCAATTAGTATACGAAACGGAAACGTTCATCAAGAAAAGAATTACAATATTTATGTTTGTTTTGAATTTAAAAAGAGAACGCTTACGGGACGAATTCTACGGACCGTGAACGCATCATTGTTTGGGCCAAATTATATTTAAAATGTAGCTTTAAGATCCAGGGTTGAACTTTAGACAGGACCGTCTTCAGAAATTTCACATCGAATAATTTCAGCTTAAATGCACTAATAATACCCAATCGTGGAATTGATGACAAGGATAGCTTAATGACGTCAAAATCACTTAACAAAACCTCATATTAACACTTACGAAAGCTTCTAGGCACGCTTAGGTGTGTTTCAATATGAATGCAAATGAACACAAAAATTCAAACATTCTGTATTCAAATGATTCGTTATTTTGTTTATGTTAGAGAGCAATTTAAGGCTTCTGAACACCTATAAACTTAGCTAGCTGTGTATAATAGCCTAACTGCAACCGAAACAGTAAAAGTGCTGCTTAAATAAATAATAAGTACACCAAAAGCATCTCGCAATGTCACATTTTGCATTCTAACAGGTTGAAAACCTCATATTAGCACTTACGAAGGCTTCTAGGCACGCTTAGGTGTGTTTCAATATGAATCCAATCGAAACAAAAATTCAAACATTTTGTATTCAAATGATTCGTTATTTTGTTTATGTTAGAGGGCAATTTAAGGGTTCTGAACACCTATAGACTTAGCTAGCTGTGTATAATAGCCTAACTGCAACCAAAACGCTAAAAGTGCTGCTTAAATAAATAATTAGTACACCGAAAGCATCTCGCAGTGTCACATATTGCGTTCAAACGGGATGAAAACCTCATATTAGCGCTTACGAAGGCTTCTATGCACGCTTAGGTGTGATTCAATATGAATCCAATCGAAAGAAAAATTCAAACATTTTGTATTCAAATAATTCGTTATTTTGTTTAAGTTAGAGAGCAATTTAAGGGTTCTGAACACCTATAAACTTAGCTATCTGTGTATAATAGCCTAACTGCAACCGAAACGCTTAAAGTGCTGCTTAAATAAATAATTAGTACACCGAAAGAATCTCGCAGAGTCACGTATTGCGTTCAAACCGGATGAAACCTCATATTAGCGCTTACGAAGGCTTCTATGCACGCTTAGGTGTGATTCAATATGAATCCAATCGGAAAAAAAATCAAACATTCTGTATTCAAATAATTCGTTATTTTGTTTAAGTTAGAGAGCAATTTAAGGGTTCTGAATACCTATAAACTTAGCTAGCTGTGTATAATAGCCTAACTGCAACCGAAACGCTAAAAGTGCTGCTTAAATGAATAATAATTACACCAAAAGCATCTCTCAGTGTCACATGTTGCATTCAAACTGGATGAAAGCCTCATATTAGCACTTACGAATTCTTCTAGCCACGCTTAAGTGTGTTTCATTATGAATCCAATCGAAAGAAAAATACAAACAATCTGTATTCAAATAATTAGTAATTTTGTTTATGTTAGAGGGCAACTTAAGGGTTCTGAACAACTATAAACATATCTAGCTTTGTATAATAGCCTAACTACAGCCGAAACGCTGAAAGTTCTGCTTAAATGAATAATAAGTACACCAAAAGCATCTCGCAACGTTACATATTGCATTCTAACAAGTTGAAAACCTCATATTAGCACTTGCGAAGGCTTCTAGGCACGCTTAGGTGTGTTTCAATATGAATCCAATCGAAACAACAATTCAAACATTGTCTATTCAAATGATTCGTTATTTAGTTTATGTTAGAGGGCAATTTAAGGGTTCTGACCACCTATAAACATAGCTAGCTGAGTATAATAGCCTAACTGCAACCGAAACGCTAAAAGTGCTGCTTAAATGAATAATAAGTACACCAAAAGGATCTCTCAGTGTCACGTATTGCATTCAAACTGGCTGAAAACCTCATATTAGCACTTACGAAGGTTTCTAGGCACGCTTAGGTGTGATTCAAAATGAATCCAATCGAAAGAAATATTCAAACATTTTGTATTTAATGAAATCGTTATTTTGTTTATGTTAGAGGGCAATTTAAGGGTTCTGAACACCTATAACCATAGCTAGCTGTGTATAATAGCTTAACTGCAACCGAAACGCTAAAAGTGCTGCTTAAATAAATAATAAGTACACCAAAAGCATCACGCAACGTCACATATTAAATTCAAACTGGTTGAAAATTTCATATTTATTTATTTATTTATTTGGGTAAATAACAGGTTGTTAAGTCATTTTGGTGTTTTAGATGCTTAATTGCATTTCACGCCTTAGGGCAATTTGTTGCTATGTTAAAACCATTTTCAATCTTTGCGCACAAGGACAATCTCATCTTCCGCACATTTTATTCAGGTCATTTTGGTATTTTAAATAGCCACCTAAGCTTTAGGGCAGCGTGCCCGTATGCTAAACCCTTTTAGTTCTTTATTTGGCTCCATCGCCTAGTTCCAGAATCATGATTTCGCACATATTTGGCCCCAAACGCAGCATTTCTTGTCGGTTGGAGCTCCCCTCTAATGGCGCTGTGGCAGCCGAGCGTAGAAAGCACGCCGTTGAGGCGTGATACCATCGTGGCCGGCATTAATTTGTTTCATTTTATCGCCTTGCGATTGGCTGCCGAGGTTTAGTCACGTGGGGACGCGATCAAGGTGACCTTTGCCAACGCTTCCCTCTGGGCATTCAGCCGAGAGCCGTCAATCGAGTAAGAGGTCGGTTAGTGTGTGAGTTCGTGCGGCGCTCCCGCCATTATGGCGGGGGCGTCAGCCTTTTTCCCGTCGAGTGCTGCTTCAGCACGTATGTGACATACGGTTTCGCCTTAAGGGCAGTTGTCCGCAGCCCGTTGCAGAGAACGCTCGTGTGGTGGTTGTGAGTCGGAGTTTTCGAATTGTCTTCGGCGTAGCGTGGGTGTTTTTGAGCCCAGTTCCTGCTTTCGTAAGTAAGGGGTCGTGCCCCCTTCATCTCGACCTACGAGGATTTGTTCCGCAGAACGAAAGTGGCCCATTTTTTTTCGTCGTCCCGTTGTACGCGTCATTGACGCGTCTCCCGTCGCCATTAAGGCGGTTGTGCATTCACCCCTATAGCCGTTGTAACATCGAAGGTACCTGCCACCTACGACTGCAGCCTGTCGCAACTCAACTGTACCAGGCTCCCTCGCCGCCTACGCATTAAGGTATGGGTCTTTAACCTGATTACCGCTGTGAACGCGAGTGCTAATTTAAATCTTCGCTGCCCGCTGCATAAGGCGACGCGCATATTTGGACTCATTACTGCTCTTGTGCATTCATTCAGACTTGCAGACTGTTCATGCCGCGAGTGCTAATTTAAATCTTCGCTGTCCGCTGCATAAGGCGACGCGCATATTTGTACTCATTACTACTTATTACTGCTCGTTACTGCTCATTACTGTTCATTACTGTTCACTACTGTTCAACATCTGTCGTTAAGTTTAGAGCGCGCGTGCCAGCTGGTGCCCTTAATTATAGGTTAAGTATAGATATAGGGCGACGCACTCTGCTGCCCCATTGTAACCCGAAATTCAATATATGATTGGTTAGTTAAGGGAACTATTGTTTTGTTTCGACTTGTGCATGTTCTGTTACAGATAGACGCCCCCTTCATTGTACTGAATATTGTACGACGGAACGAGGCAGCTTTGAGCGTGCAGGTGGGTGAGACAGCTGCGTAGTCGCGGTCGGTTTGACACCTAATTACAATCCTTGCCTAAGGCAATCCCGAAATTGTTATTTGACCTTGCAACTCTTGAGTAATCCTATTGGCGGAGTATTTTGCATGCTTCGCTCCCGTCTAACCGTCCAGGGCCGGTTAGCCGGGTTAAGACAGGTTTGGTGGCCCCCTCATGATTTCGACATACCCTGTATATATTATGTCACCACACGCTTGCCCAGAACGTATCGTGTGACTCACGCCCGACTCCCTGAGCGTCCCAGCCGTGGCCTTTTAGCCTATTTCGAACCGATTTCAGGGCAAGTGTGCCAGTTTTTCAGGACTGATTCCGTGGTGCGATGCTCACCTTGGGTGGATGTCGTAAAGTTCTTTTAATACCGTAACAAGGTTGACACGCAAAAGCATCAACCCAATTACAATTTACCACTACATACATTTATAACGATAATATTACATTGATAGTTATGCCATTCAATGAAAAAAGCACAAGTTTGATACCAATGACAAGTGAAGGCAATACAATATACATGAGTAGTAATAATAAATATTAAAAACTAAAACATGTAGGAGAGGAATGCAGGAGAAGTTAAAAGCACATGTGATATTGCTTGCAGTAACAATATGAAAAGACTCAAGATGCCGTGGAAATAAAATGCAACACACCAGCTTGTAGGCTAGGCGATACGCCCTGATCCCCATAGCACCCTGAGACACCCTTAATTCGCAAAAGCAAAATCAGTTTAAAAATATCAACTGAGACATTTTATACTTAAAATTTGTGAAGGTCGAATTAAATAAATCAGGACAGTTTGGAAATTTGCAGTAATAATTATAATACCAAGACAAACGATAAACCGGAGAACTGATTGCAGCGTTCGTATTTTTAATTGTAGAGCAAAAACGCCATTGCTTCGCGTTGGCCTAGATGGAACTTTTAGAGAAAATTCAGATAATAAGTCTGGACAGTCGATTTTCTCATTAAAAAGTTTAAATAAAACACACAAGTCCAACAATTTTCGTCTTGACTGTAAGCTCTGCTGCCTCTGATTTAATTCAATTGAATTATGTTTCAGATATTTAGCAAACTTGTTCTGAATTTTTTCTATTCTGTCAATATAGATATTATACTGGGGATTCCACACCGGAGCGGCAAATTCTAAAACACTACGAACCATAGCAAAATACAGAAGCTGCAAACAATGGGCACTTTTGAAGGGCTTGCAGCACCTCATTATAAAACCAAGTGTTTTATATGCTTTTTGAGTTATGTTATCTATATGTGCATCGAACAACAATTGATTGTCAAGAATCACACCCAGGTCCCTTATTGTACTTTGTTCCGAAATTGCAGTTTGATTAACGGGATAGACAAATAAAATTTTATGACGATTTCTCGTAAATTTAATTGAACAACATTTATCAGTATTAAGTAGTAAACGGTTATCAGTACAGTAGTTAGAAAATTTATTTAAATCATTTTGCAAATTATAACAGTCGTTAATGCTGTTAATTTTTGCGTAAATTTTTAAATCATCCGCATACAACAAAAAATTGGTGTTTTTAAAGCATTTAGAAATATCATTAATGTAGAGTATAAACAACAGTGGCCCTACATGTGAACCCTGCGGTACTCCTGAGGTAATGGAGACACTATTTGATGTATAACCGTTAAACGATACACACTGAGTTCTATGATCTAAGTAAGAAGAAATCCATCGTAAAAGATCACCATGTATACCGAGCATATTTAATTTATCAATTAACAGAGAGTGATCGACCTTATCAAAGGCTTTGCTGAAGTCGGTATGCACAGCATGTACTTCTAACCTTTGATCCATACAGTTTTTTATAAGATTTGTGAAAATAAGTAAATTTGATGAAACAGATCTATTAGAACAAAATCCATGCTGCTGTGGTATAATAGTTCCCGTTAATGTGTTAAAAATTACTCGGTAAAGAAGTTTTTCCAATATTTTGCCAAAAATGCATAATTTAGAAATAGGCCTATAATTCGTTATTAAATTCTTATTCCCAGATTTAAAAATTGGAGTTACGAACGCATCCTTCCATTTTTCCGGAAAACAGCCTTCCTTTAAAGACTTATTAAAAATTATCGTTAGGGGTTCTGCTAAAGTTGATGCACAAGATTTTATAAGTATACTGGGTATATTGTCAGGACCAGCCCCCTTATTAATATCAAGCGTATTGAGTACTGATAAAATCTCATCCTCCAAAAAACAGCAGGTTCCCAATGAGATGCTGCTGTTACTTATCCGATTTGTATTTTTTATACCGGAATCAAGAGTGTATACAGAACTGAAAAATTCTGAAAATAAATTACATACTGCTTCGCCGTCATTTCCAGATTTTTCACCCAGCATCATATTATTCGGAATACCCTGAACTACTTTTTTGCGCTTCAAAAGTGTCCACAGTTTTTTTGTATTGTTACATATTTGGGACTCGATATTGTTAATATAATTATTAAAGCAAACTTTAATTAAAGCTTTCCCACGTCTTCTTAGTTGGCTAAACGTCCTGTAATCTAATGGTAATTTGTATTTTTTGTATTTCCGATGTGCCTTATACTTCTCCCTCATTAACTTAATTAACTCGAGAGAGCATCAAATAGGATAATCATCATTACGTTTTAAAACTATTGGTACATATTCGGTAATAAGAGCATTAAGAATTTCATACAGTTTGCTTACGGAATCATCAGTATTAAGCATTTCCATTTCTCTTTTCCAATCAATTGAGGATAACCTAACATTAATTGAGTTATAGTCGGCCTTCCTGAAATTATAAATTACACGATTTGCCTCAGTAAGCGGCTTAACTAATTCAGATTTGAAATATATTTCAAGAGGTGGGTGGTGACTATCGACAACACTTAGTGGCTGGTCACACTCCATAACTTCTACATTTTCGCAACTTGAAAGAATAAGATCTAAAATTTGAGAATTTGTATTTTTTATGCTATTAAATTGAAATAAATTGTTTTCAGAAAGTGAATCTATAAATACATTTGAAATACAATCATAAGTAACTGACGGTTGCATGCTAGGATTATCACTGTTTTTAACCCAATTAATGTTAGGCAGATTAAAATCGCCACAAATTAAAATTGTTTCGTTATTTTTTAAAGAAGACATGATGTTAGATAATTTTGCAAGAAAATAATTTAAAGTGGTTCTAAAATTCGGCCCCGGAGGTATGTAAACACAACATATATACAGTATGAGGTTATTTTTTGTATTCGTATTACACATGATCCAAATATCTTAATCTTGCTGAAGGCTTCTAGGCCCGCTTAGGTGTGATTCAATATGAATCCAATCGAAAGAAAAATTCAAACATTTTGTATTTAAATAATTCGTTATTTTGTTTATGTTAGAGAGCAATTTAAGGGTTCTGAACACCTATAAACTTAGCTAGCAGTGTATAATAGCCTAACTGCAACCGAAACGCTGAAAGTGCTGCGACCACAGAGCTGAACGGACGTGCGCGTGTAGCTGCTGATATTTGTATTTTTATTGTAAAAATTTTTCGCTACTATACCCAATATGAGCCGAAGAAGAGTCCGAGGTGTTATCGCCGCTGAAGATAATAATGACGACCTTGCCCAGAAGATAGTAGGGAAACTAATGGAAAGTGGAGATTTTATGGAGAAACTGGAGGGCATAATCAATAAATCTATAAAAAAACATATGGAGGCGACGATCAAGCATCTCGAGGAGAAAGTTGTGCAACTCGAACATAAACTTGAAAAAGCGGTAGCAGAATTTGATGATATTCTAGATGGTTACGAACAGTATACACGAAGGAACAGCGTTAGAATTTTTGGTGTACCTGAAGTGCCACATGAGAATACCGAAGAAGTAGTAACCAAACTCTGCAAGGAGAAACTTAACGTTGAATTATCTGCTAATGCAATCGATATAGCTCACCGTTTGAAAGGTAAAGAAGGAATGCACCGACCGATTATAGTGAAGTTCGTACAAAAGAAGTGTCAAAAAAGAGGTTTACAGTAAGAAAAGCAATCTCAAAGGTTCTAAGATAATTATGCGGGAAGATCTAACATGGAAAAGAAATGAACTTGTGAAATCAGCTGTAAACAAGTTCGGACATAATGCCGTGTGGACAAACGATGGGGTCATCTTTGTCAAGGTAAACAATTTGATTAGAAAAATTAATACGTATAGTGAAATAAATGCTCTTTCAACCTGATTGTGTGCAGTGAACGCGTGCACTGATAACTTCTACGTCGATTAGATACTCTCATACTCGCTAGTATAAATATTAATTTTGATTATTATTTATTTATGTTTACATCTGTGAAACCGAACTGTACGAGCAATTATAATAACACCGGTAATGTAGCAGTAGCGCACTTGAATATTTGGTCACTTGTTCCCAAATTAAATTACATACAGACTCTTGCAGCTGATTACGATATATTATTGCTATCCGAAACATATCTTAGCTCTTACATAGACAACAAGACCGTTTACATACCAAATTATAATTTAATTCGTAAAGATAGAGCTACTCGTGGCGGTGGTGTTGCTGCTTACATACGAAATGATTTAAATTATAAAATAATTGAAACCAATGATGAGATTGAACAGCTATGGGTTTCTGTAAAAATAAAATCTAATTTACTGGTATTTGGTGTAGTATATAGACCTCCGTCTACTAGTTATAAGATCTTTACTGACAATTTGGAGCTCTCGTTTACATTATGTGCATCTCTATCTGATAGTGTTTTTTGTTTGGGTGATGTAAATATTGATATGTTAGACTGTGCCCATCCAAGCACTAGGTATTTTTCTGAATTTTTGAATTGTCTTAATTTGTATCAGCATATCACAACTCCTACTAGAGTTACACAAGATTCACAGTCTCTTATTGACGTTATAATCTCCAGTAATCCATCTTTAATAAAACATTCCGGTGTTCAACTGAATTCGGAATCCGATCACGATATAATTTACTGTGCCATTAATGTAAGTGTACCCAAACAACCACCAGTAGTAAAAACCTTTCGAAACTTTAAATTTTTTGATAAATATTCTTTTCATAATGATTTCCAGTTACTCCCATTACAACAAATATACTACGTAAATGACGTCAATGAAAAACTATTTATATTAAATACTAATTCAATTAATATTTTTGAGAAACATGCACCCTGGAGAACAATAAAGTTTACTAAAAAACCAGCACCTTGGCTGACAGACAATATTAAATTAATGATGAAGATGAGAGATAAAGCTAAAATAAGATTCAAAAAATCTAAAAATGTAAATCATTGGGAATATTATAAATTACTCCGAAACTTTACGAGCCAAAGTATAATAAATGAAAAAAAAGCCTACTATTTGCACAAAACTAAAAGTCAAAATTCAAAACAAATTTGGCAATCTCTTAAAACTTTAAATATTCAGAATTCCTTAAATTATAAAATACCTGAAAATCTATCTCAACCGGATGAAGTAAATAATTATTTCATTAACAGCGTACAAACACTTTCAGTTGATTCAGAAGTTAATAGTTATTATTTAAAAAATAAACACATAAATGTAACTGGCGAATTTAAATTTGAAACTGTAACGGAAGAAACAGTTACTAAATTAGTAAAACAAATCAAAACAAATGCAACTGGCTCAGATGGTATAAATTTAAGAATGATTGATTTATGTTATCCCTTAATTAGTAAATATTTAACACACATTATTAATGCGTGCCTTACAGATATGGTTTTTCCAGACTGTTGGAAGATCGCGTTGGTTTCACCTTTGCCAAAGTCTAGTGATCCACAAGATTACTCCGATTTTAGACCTATTAGTGTCCTTCCAACTTTTTCAAAAGTTCTGGAAACGATTATGAGTGATCAGATGAGATTTTATTTGAATAGTTTTAATTTAATTCCTGAAAATCAATCAGGTTTTCGTCCATCCCATAGTTGTACCACGGCTCTTCTCAATATAACAGATGACATATTGCAGGCAACCGATAACGGTAAAGTCACTATTCTTACACTTTTAGATTACAGCAAAGCATTTGACTCTATTAACCATGAATTGCTGTATTCTATATTTCACTATCTTGGATTTGCACCTAATGCAATAACGTTACTTCAAAGTTATTTTAATAAACGATATCAATGTGTAAAAATCGATAATAGAATCTCTAAGTCCCAGAAAATACTTCAAGGAGTGCCGCAAGGTTCGATTTTAGGCCCGTTACTATATACCATTTACAGTTCAAATTTTCCTAATTATATCAAGTTTAGTAAAATTCATATGTACGCAGACGACACACAAATATATATATCTTTTTATCTCTCTCAACTTAATGCAGCCTTGCAACAATTGTCTGATGATTTAAATCGGTTGGCTGAGATGTCATCGAAACATGCTCTAATCCTGAATCCCAATAAATCTTGTGTTCTTCTATTTGGAAGAGATGCTGATCGGCCTGATATCCAAAGTATGGTACGCGTCGCAATTAATAATACTAATCTACCTCTCAAAAATAGCATGAAAAATTTAGGTTTGATATTAGATAATACCTTTAGATACAGGCAACATATTAATAAATGCATACAAAAAGCTTACATTAGTTTAAAGCTGTTATATCCTCATAAACATTATTTGGATCCATCAATTAAAAAAATGTTGTGCGAATCATTAGTGCTTTCTCAGTTTTCTTATTGTTCAGAAATATTTTTTCCTAGCCTAGATTCTGATACATCCAATAGAATACAACGTATTCAAAATTCATGCTTAAGATTTATCTACGGTATGCGTAAATATGACCATATATCACACAAATTATCTGAATCTAAGTGGCTTAATATGAAAGACAGGCGTTTGCTTCGCACAGCATCGTTATACCATAAAATTATCTTTGAAAAGAACCCACCTTATTTATATAATAAAATTCAATTTAGAACTGATGTACATCATTTAAACTTGAGATTCAGGGGTCTAATTACTGCTCCATACCATAGAACAGCCTTATTTGAGAGATCCTTTCAATACAATATCAGTAAAGTTTACAATAACCTCCCAGAATCATTAAAACTTTTACCGCCATCGCTGTTTAACAAAACATACTCAAAATTTTTGTCCAGCCAATGCTCGCAAATTTAACCAAAACAAAGGTTTATGGTTGCTTGTACATTCAGGTTTTCCAGACAATTATTATATTACTTTGTCGTGTTATACTACCCTAAACAATATATTTAGGCATTACATTTATAGTGTTAGTTAATTAATCGAGGTCCAGTTGAAAAGCGGTATAATACTGAACCGGTCCTCGTGTTTCCACTGCTCTACGATACCTATTTTTTTAAATTTTTTTTTTGGGTGTTAATTTTTAATTGTAGTTAGATGGTGGAATAAACACTTTATTATTATTATTATTATTATTATTAAATAAATAATAAGTACACCAAAAGCATTTCGTAACCTCACATATTGCATTAAAACTGGTTGAAAACCTCATATTAGCACTTACGAAGGCTTCTAGGCACGCTTAGGTGTGATTCAATATGAATCCAATCGAAAGAAAAATTCAAACATTCTGTTTTCAAATAATTCGTTATTTTGTTTATGTTAGAGAGAAATTTAAGGGTTCTGAACACCTATAAACATAGCTAGCTGTGTATAATAGCCTAACTGCAACCGAAACGCTAAAACTGCTGCTTAAATAAATAATTAGTACACCAAAAGAATCGCGCAGTGTCACATATTGCATTCAAACTGGATGAAAACCTCATATTTGCATTACAAAGGCTTCTAGGCACGCTTAGGTGTGATTCAATATGAATCCAAACGAAACAAAAATTCCAACATTCTGTATTCAAATAATTCGTTATTTTGTTTAAGTTAGAGAGCAATTTAAGGGATCTGCACTCCTATAAACAATGCTAGCTGTGTATAATAGTTTAACTGCAACCGAAACGCTAAAAGTGCTGTTTAAATGAATAATAAGTACACCAAAAGCATCTCGCATAGTCACATATTGCATTCAAACTGGATGAAAACCTCATATTAGCACTTACGACGGTTTCTAGGTACGCTTAATTGTGTTTCAATATGAATCCAATCGAAACAAAGTTTCAAACGTTCTGTAGTCAAATAATTCGTAATTTTGTTTATGTTAGAGGGCAACTTAAGGGTTCTGAACAACTATAAACATAGCTAGCTTTGTATAATAGCCTAACTACAGCCGAAACGCTGAAAGTTCTGCTTAAATGAATAATAAGTACACCAAAAGCATCTCTCAGTGTCACATATTGCATTCAAACCGGATGAAAACCTCATATGAGCACTTACGAAGGCTTCTACCCACGCTTAAGTGTGTTTCAATATGAATCCAATCAAAGAAAAATACATACAATCTGTATTCAAAAAACTCGTAATTTTGTTTATGTTAGAGAGCAATTTCATAGCTTTAAACGTCTATAAACATGGCTAGCTGTGTATAAAAGCCTAACTGGAACCAAAGCGCTAAAAGTGCTGCTTAAACGAATAATAAGTACACCAAAAGCATCTCGCAACTTCACATATTGCATTCAAACTGGTTGAAAACCTCATATTAGCACTTACGAAAGCTTCTAGGCACGCTTAGGTGTGATTCAATATGAATCCAATCAAAGAATAATACAAACAAACTGTATTTAAATAATTCGTTATTATGTTTAAGTTAGAGAGCAATTTAAGGGTTCTGAACACCAATAAACTTAGCTAGCTGTGTATAATAGCATAACTGCAACCGAAACGCTAAAACTGCTGCTTAAATAAATAATTAGTACACCGAAAGCATCGCGCAGTGTCACATATTGCATTCAAACTGGATGAAGACCTCATATTAGCACTTACAAAGGCTTTTAGGCACGCCTAGGTGTGATTCAATTTGAATCCAATCGAAAGAAAAATTCAAACATTCTGTATTCAAATAATTCGTTACTTTGTTAAAGTTAGAGAGCAATTTAAGGGATCTGAACACCTATAAACCTAGCTAGCAGTGTATAATAACCTAACTGCAACCGAAACGCTAAAACTGCTGTTTAAATAAATAATTAGTACACCCAAAGAATCGCGCAGTGTCACATATTGCTTTCAAACTGGTTGAAAACCTCATATTAGCACTTACAAAGGCTTTTAGGCACGCCTAGGTGTGATTCAATTTGAATCCAATCGAAAGAAAAATTCAAACATTCTGTATTCAAATAATTCGTTACTTTGTTAAAGTTAGAGAGCAATTTAAGGGTTCTGAACATCTATAAACATAGCTAGCTGTGTATAATAGCCTAACTGCAACCGAAACGCTAAAAGTGCTGCTTAAATGAATAATAAGTACACCAAAAGAATCTCGCAACGTACATATTGCATTAAAACTGTTTGAAAAACTCATATTAGCACTTACGAAGGCTTCTAGGCACTCTTAGGTGTGATTCAATATGAATCCAATCGAAAGAAAAATTCAAACATTCTGTATTCAAATAATTCGTAATTTTGTTTATGTTAGAGGGCAATTTAAGGGTTCTGAACACCTATAAACATAGCTAGCTGTGTATAATAGCCTAACTACAACCGAAACGCTGAAAGTTCTTCTTAAATGAATAATAAGTACACCAAAAGCATCTCTCAGTGTCACATATTGCATTCAAACAGGATGAAAACCTTATATTAGCACTTACAAAGGCTTCTAGCCACGCTTAAGTGTGTTTCAAAATGAATCCAACGAAAGAAAAATACAAACAGTCTGTATTCAAATAATTCGTAATTTTGTTTATGTTAAAGAGCAATTTTTTAGCTTTAAACGTCTATAAACATAGCTAGCTGTGTATAATAGCCTAACTGCAACCGAAACGCTATAAGTGTTGCTTAAATGAATACTAAGTACACCAAAAGAATCTCGCAACGTACATATTGCATTAAAACTGTTTGAAAAACTCATATTAGCACTTACGAAGGCTTCTAGGCACTCTTAGGTGTGATTCAATATGAATCCAATCGAAAGAAAAATTCAAACATTCTGTTTTCAAATAATTCGTTATTTTGTGAATGTTAGAGAGCAAATTAAGGGTTCTGAACACCTATAAACATAGCTAGCTGTGTATAATAGCCTACCTGCATCCGAAATGCTAAAAGTGCTGCTTAAATGAATAATAATTACACCAAAAGGATCTCTCAGTGTCACGTATTGCATTCAAACTGGATGAAAACCTCATATTAGCACTTACGAAGGCTTCTAGGCACGCTATGTTAGAGAGCAATTTGAGAACTCTAAACGCATATAAACATGGCTAGCTGTGAATAATGGCATAACTGCAACCGAAACGCTAGAATTGTTGCTTAAATGAATAGTAAGTACACCAAAAGAATCTCGCAACGTACATATTGCATTCAAACTGGTTGAAAACCTTATATTAGCACTTACGAAGGTTTCTAGGCACGCTTAGGTGTGATTCAATATGAATCCAATCGAAAGAAAAATTCAAACAATCTGTATTTAAATAATTCGTTATTTTGTTTATGTAAGAGAGCAATTTAAGGGTTCTGAACACCTATAAACTTAGCTAGCAGTGTATAATAGCCTAACTGCAACCGAAACGCTAAAAGTGCTGCTTAAATGAATAATAAGTACACCAAAAGAATCTCGCAACGTACATATTGCATTAAAACTGTTTGAAAAACTCATATTAGCACTTACGAAGGCTTCTAGGCACTCTTAGGTGTGATTCAATATGAATCCAATAAAAAGAAAAATTCAAACAATCCGTTTTCAAATAATTCGTTATTTTGTTTATGTTAGAGAGCAATTTAAGGTTTCTGAACACCTATAAACATAGCTAGCTGTGTATAATAGCCTAACTACAACCGAAACGCTGAAAGTTCTTCTTAAATGAATAATAAGTACACCAAAAGCATCTCTCAGTGTCACATATGGCATTCAAACAGGATGAAAACCTTATATTAGCACTTACAAAGGCTTCTAGCCACGCTTAAGTGTGTTTCAAAATGAATCCAACGAAAGAAAAATACAAACAGTCTGTATTCAAATAATTCGTAATTTTGTTTATGTTAAAGAGCAATTTTTTAGCTTTAAACGTCTGTAAACATAGCTAGCTGTGTATAATAGCCTAACTGCAACCGAAACGCTAAAAGTGTTGCTTAAATGAATACTAAGTACACCAAAAGAATCTCGCAACGTACATATTGCATTAAAACTGTTTGAAAAACTCATATTAGCACTTACGAAGGCTTCTAGGCACTCTTAGGTGTGATTCAATATGAATCCAATCGAAAGAAAAATTCAAACATTCTGTTTTCAAATAATTCGTTATTTTGTGAATGTTAGAGAGCAAATTAAGGGTTCTGAACACCTATAAACATAGCTAGCTGTGTATAATAGCCTACCTGCATCCGAAACGCTAAAAGTGCTGCTTAAATGAATAATAATTACAGCAAAAGGATCTCTCAGTGTCACGTATTGCATTCAAACTGGATGAAAACCGCATATTAGCACCTACGAAGGCTTCAAGGCACTCTTAGGTGTGATTCAATATGAATCCAATCGAAAGAAAAATTCAAACATTCTGTATTCAAATAATTCGTAATTTTGTTAATGTTAGAGGGCAATTTAAGGGTTCTGAACACCTATAAACATAGCTAGCTGTGTATAATAGCCTAACTACAACCGAAACGCTGAAAGTTCTTCTTAGATGAATAATAAGTACATCAAAAGCATCTCTCAGTGTCACATATTGCATTCAAACAGGATGAAAACCTTATATTAGCACTTACAAAGGCTTCTAGCCACGCTTAAGTGTGTTTCAAAATGAATCCAACGAAAGAAAAATACAAACAGTCTGTATTCAAATAATTCGTAATTTTGTTTATGTTAAAGAGCAATTTTTTAGCTTTAAACGTCTATAAACATAGCTAGCTGTGTATAATAGCCTAACTGCAACCGAAACGCTAAAAGTGTTGCATAAATGAATACTAAGTACACCAAAAGAATCTCGCAACGTACATATTGCATTAAAACTGTTTGAAAAACTCATATTAGCACTTACGAAGGCTTCTAGGCACTCTTAGGTGTGATTCAATATGAATCCAATCGAAAGAAAAATTCAAACATTCTGTATTCAAATAATTCGTAATTTTGTTTATGTTAGAGGGCAATTTAAGGTTTCTGAACACCTATAAACATAGCTAGCTGTGTATAATAGCCTAACTACAACCGAAACGCTGAAAGTTCTTCTTAAATGAATAATAAGTTCACCAAAAGCATCTCTCAGTGTCACATATTGCATTCAAACAGGATGAAAACCTTATATTAGCACTTACAAAGGCTTCTAGCCACGCTTAAGTGTGTTTCAAAATGAATCCAACGAAAGAAAAATACAAACAGTCTGTATTCAAATAATTCGTAATTTTGTTTATGTTAAAGAGCAATTTTTTAGCTTTAAACGTCTATAAACATAGCTAGCTGTGTATAATAGCCTAACTGCAACCGAAACGCTAAAAGTGTTGCTTAAATGAATACTAATTACACCAAAAGAATTTCGCAACGTACATATTGCATTAAAACTGTTTGAAAAACTCATATTAGCACTTACGAAGGCTTCTAGGCACTCTTAGGTGTGATTCAATATGAATCCAATCGAAAGAAAAATTCAAACATTCTGTTTTCAAATAATTCGTTATTTTGTGAATGTTAGAGAGCAAATTAAGGGTTCTGAACACCTATAAACATAGCTAGCTGTGTATAATAGCCTACCTGCATCCGAAACGCTAAAAGTGCTGCTTAAATGAATAATAATTACACCAAAAGGATCTCTCAGTGTCACGTATTGCATTCAAACTGGATGAAAACCTCATATTAGCACCTACGAAGGCTTCTAGGCACTCTTAGGTGTGATTCAATATGAATCCAATCGAAAGAAAAATTCAAACATTCTGTATTCAAATAATTCGTAATTTTGTTTATGTTAGAGGGCAATTTAAGGGTTCTGAACACCTATAAACATAGCTAGCTGTGTATAATAGCCTAACTACAACCGAAACGCTGAAAGTTCTTCTTAAATGAATAATAAGTACATCAAAAGCATCTCTCAGTGTCACATATTGCATTCAAACAGGATGAAAACCTTATATTAGCACTTACAAAGGCTTCTAGCCACGCTTAAGTGTGTTTCAAAATGAATCCAACGAAAGAAAAATACAAACAGTCTGTATTCAAATAATTCGTAATTTTGTTTATGTTAAAGAGCAATTTTTTAGCTTTAAACGTCTATAAACATAGCTAGCTGTGTATAATAGCCTAACTGCAACCGAAACGCTAAAAGTGTTGCATAAATGAATACTAAGTACACCAAAAGAATCTCGCATCGTACATATTGCATTAAAACTGTTTGAAAAACTCATATTAGCACTTACGAAGGCTTCTAGGCACTCTTAGGTGTGATTCAATATGAATCCAATCGAAAGAAAAATTCAAACATTCTGTTTTCAAATAATTCGTTATTTTGTGAATGTTAGAGAGCAAATTAAGGGTTCTGAACACCTATAAACATAGCTAGCTGTGTATAATAGCCTAACTGCAACCGAAACGCTAAAAGTGTTGCATAAATGAATACTAAGTACACCAAAAGAATCTCGCAACGTACATATTGCATTAAAACTGTTTGAAAAACTCATATTAGCACTTACGAAGGCTTCTAGCCACTCTTAGGTGTGATTCAATATGAATCCAATCGAAAGAAAAATTCAAACATTCTGTATTCAAATAATTCGTAATTTTGTTTATGTTAGAGGGCAATTTAAGGTTTCTGAACACCTATAAACATAGCTAGCTGTGTATAATAGCCTAACTACAACCGAAACGCTGAAAGTTCTTCTTAAATGAATAATATTTACACCAAAAGCATCTCTCAGTGTCACATATTGCATTCAAACAGGATGAAAACCTTATATTAGCACTTACAAAGGCTTCTAGCCACGCTTAAGTATGTTTCAAAATGAATCCAACGAAAGAAAAATACAAACAGTCTGTATTCAAATAATTCGTAATTTTGTTTATGTTAAAGAGCAATTTTTTAGCTTTAAACGTCTATAAACATAGCTAGCTGTGTATAATAGCCTAACTGCAACCGAAACGCTAAAAGTGTTGCTTAAATGAATACTAAGTACACCAAAAGAATCTCGCAACGTACATATTGCATTAAAACTGTTTGAAAAACTCATATTAGCACTTACGAAGGCTTCTAGGCACTCTTAGGTGTGATTCAATATGAATCCAATCGAAAGAAAAATTCAAACATTCTGTTTTCAAATAATTCGTTATTTTGTGAATGTTAGAGAGCAAATTAAGGGTTCTGAACACCTATAAACATAGCTAGCTGTGTATAATAGCCTACCTGCATCCGTAACGCTAAAAGTGCTGCTTAAATGAATAATAATTACACCAAAAGGATCTCTCAGTGTCACGTATTGCATTCAAACTGGATGAAAACCTCATATTAGCACCTACGAAGGCTTCTAGGCACTCTTAGGTGTGATTCAATATGAATCCAATCGAAAGAAAAATTCAAACATTCTGTATTCAAATAATTCGTAATTTTGTTTATGTTAGAGGGCAATTTAAGGGTTCTGAACACCTATAAACATAGCTAGCTGTGTATAATAGCCTAACTACAACCGAAACGCTGAAAGTTCTTCTTAAATGAATAATAAGTACATCAAAAGCATCTCTCAGTGTCACATATTGCATTCAAACAGGATGAAAACCTTATATTAGCACTTACAAAGGCTTCTAGCCACGCTTAAGTGTGTTTCAAAATGAATCCAACGAAAGAAAAATACAAACAGTCTGTATTCAAATAATTCGTAATTTTGTTTATGTTAAAGAGCAATTTTTTAGCTTTAAACGTCTATAAACATAGCTAGCTGTGTATAATAGCCTAACTGCAACCGAAACGCTAAAAGTGTTGCATAAATGAATACTAAGTACACCAAAAGAATCTCGCATCGTACATATTGCATTAAAACTGTTTGAAAAACTCATATTAGCACTTACGAAGGCTTCTAGGCACTCTTAGGTGTGATTCAATATGAATCCAATCGAAAGAAAAATTCAAACATTCTGTTTTCAAATAATTCGTTATTTTGTGAATGTTAGAGAGCAAATTAAGGGTTCTGAACACCTATAAACATAGCTAGCTGTGTATAATAGCCTACCTGCATCCGAAACGCTAAAAGTGCTGCTGAAATGAATAATAATTACACCAAAAGGATCTCTCAGTGTCACGTATTGCATTCAAACTGGATGAAAACCTCATATTAGCACTTACGAAGGCTTCTAGGCACGCTATGTTAGAGAGCAATTTGAGAACTCTAAACTGATATAAACATGGCTAGCTGTGAATAATGGCATAACTGCAACCGAAACGCTAGAATTGTTGCTTAAATGAATAGTAAGTACACCAAAAAAATCTCGCAACGTACATATTGCATTCAAACTGGTTGAAAACCTTATATTAGCACTTACGAAGGCTTCTAGGCACGCTTAGGTGTGATTCAATATGAATCCAATCGAAAGAAAAATTCAAACAATCTGTATTTAAATAATTCGTTATTTAGTTTATGTAAGAGAGCAATTTAAGGGTTCTGAACACCTATAAACTTAGCTAGCAGTGTATAATAGCATAACTGCAACCGAAACGCTAAAAGTGCTGCTTAAATAAATAATAAGTACACCAAAAGCATCTCGCAACGTCACATATTGCATTAAAACTGGTTGAAAACCTCATATTAGCACTTACGAAGGCTTCTAGGCACGCTTAGGTGTGATTCAATATGAATCCAATCGAAAGAAAAATTCAAGCATTCTGTTTTCAAATAATTCGTTATTTTGTTTATGTTAGAGAGCAATTTAAGGGTTCTGAACACCTATAAACATAGCTAGCTGTGTATAATAGCCTAACTACAACCGAAACGCTGAAAGTTCTTCTTAAATGAATAATAAGTACACCAAAAGCATCTCTCAGTGTCACATATTGCATTCAAACAGGATGAAAACCTTATATTAGCACTTACAAAGGCTTCTAGCCACGCTTAAGTGTGTTTCAAAATGAATCCAACGAAAGAAAAATACAAACAGTCTGTATTCAAATAAATCGTAATTTTGTTTATGTTAAAGAGCAATTTTTTAGCTTTAAACGTCTATAAACATAGCTAGCTGTGTATAATAGCCTAACTGCAACCGAAACGCTAAAAGTGTTGCTTAAATGAATACTAAGTACACCAAAAGAATCTCGCAACGTACATATTGCATTAAAACTGTTTGAAAAACTCATATTAGCACTTACGAAAGCTTCTAGGCACTCTTAGGTGTGATTCACTATGAATCCAATCGAAAGAAAAATTCAAACATTCTGTATTCAAATAATTCGTTATTTTGTTTAAGATAGAGAGCAATTTAATGATTCTGAACACCTATAAACTTAGCTAGCTGTGTATAATAGCCTAACTGCAACCGAAACGCTAAAAGCGCTGCTTAAATAGACAATTAGTACACCGAAAGCGTCTCGCAACGTCACATATTGCATTCAAATTGCATGAAAACCTCATATTAGCACTTACGAAATCTTCTAGGCACGCTTGGTGTGATTCAATATGAATTCAATCGAAAGAAAAATTTTAACATTTTGTATTCAAATAATTCGTTATTTTGTTCAAGTTAGAAAGCAATTTAGGGGTTTTGAACATCTATAAACTTAGCTAGCTGTGTATAATAGCCTAACTGCAACCGAAACGCTAAAAGTGCTACTTAAATAAATAATTAGTACACCGAAAATCTCGCGCAGTGTCACATATTGCATTCAAACTGGATGAAAATTTCATATTAGCACTTACGAAGGTTTCTAGGCACGCTTAGGTGTGTTTCAATATGAATCCAATCGAAAAAAAAATTCAAACAATCTCTATTCAAATGATTAGTTATTTTGTTTATGTTAGAGGGCAATTTAAGGGTTCTGAAAACCTATAAACTTAGCTAGCTGTGTATAATAGCCTACCTGCAAACGAAACGCTAAAAGTGCTGCTTAAATAAATAATGAGTACACCGAAAGCACCTTGCAGTGTCACATATTGCGTTCAAACGGGATGAAAACCTCATATTAGCGCTTACGAAGGCTTCTAGGCACGCTTAGGTGTGATTCAATATGAATCCAATCTAAAGAAAAATTCAAACACTCTGTATTCAAATAATTCGTTATTTTGTTTAAGGTAGAGAGCAATTTAAGGGTTCTGAACACCTATAAACTTAGCTAGCTGTGTATAATGGCCTAACTGCAACCGAAATGCTGAAAGTGCTGCTTAAATTAATAATAAATACACCAAAAGCATCTCGCAAAGTCTCATATTACATAAAAATTGGTTCAAAATCTCATATTAGCAATTACGAAGACTTCTAGGCACGCTTAGGTGTGATTCAATATGAATCCAATTGAAAGAAAAATTAAAACGTTCTGTTTTCAAATAATTCGTTATTTTGTTTATGTTAGAGGGCAATTTAAGGGTTCTGAACACCTAAAACAAAGCTAGCTGTGTATAATAGCCTAACTGCAACCGAACCGCTGAAAGTGCTGCTTAAATGATTAATAAGTACACCAAAAGGATCTCTCAGTGTCACGTATTGCATTCAAACTGGTTGAAAAACTCATATTAGCACTTACGAAGGCTTCTAGGCACGCTTAGGTGTGATTCAATATGAATCCAATCGAAAGAAAAATTCAAACAATCTGTATTTAAATAATTCGTTGTTTTGTTTATGTTAGAAAGCAATTTAAGGGTTCTGAACACCTATAAAGTTAACTAGCAGTGTATAATAGCCTAACTGCCACCGAAACGCTGAAAGTGCTGCTTAAATAACTAATAAGTACACCAAAAGCATCTCGTAACGTCACATATTGCATTAAAACTGGTTGAAAACCTCATATTAGCACTTACGAAGGCTTCTAGGCACGCTTAGGTGTGATTCAATATGAATCCAATCGAAAAAAAAATTCAAACATTCTGTTTTCAAATAATTCGTTATTTTGTGAATGTCAGAGAGCAATTTAAGGGTTCTGAACACCTATAAACATAGCTAGCTGTGTATAATAGTCTACCTGCATCCGAAACGCTAAAAGTGCTGCTTAAATGAATAATAAGTACACCAAAAGGATCTCTCAGTGTCACGTATTGCATTCAAACTGTATGAAAACCTCATATTAGCACTTACGAAGGCTTCTAGGCACGCTATGTTAGAGAGCAATTTGAGAACTCTAAACGCATATAAACATGGCTAGCTGTGAATAATGGCCTAACTGCAACCGAAACGCTAGAATTGTTGCTTAAATGAATAGTAAGTACACCAAAAGAATCTCGCAACGTACATATTGCATTCAAACTGGTTGTAAACCTTATGTTAGCACTTACAGAGGCTTCTAGGCACGCTTAGGTGTGTTTCAATACGAATCCAATCGAAAGAAAGATACAAACAATCTGTATTCATTTAATTCGTAAATTTGTTTATGTTAGAGAGCAATTTCAGAGCACTAAACGTCTCCATGCTCCATGTTTAACAAAAAATACTGCAATAAGGATCTAACGCACTCAAAATTCATGCCTACGATTTATCTATGTTATACAGAGACGACAGCATGTATCTCATAAATTGAAAGAGACGAACTATCTTAGCATGTCCAACAGGCGTAAATTACATACTGCAGTTTTTTATTTAAAAATAATTAACAATCAAGAGCCACCTTACTTGTTCGATAAAATTTCCTTTAGATCCGATGATCATCAAGTTAATATTAGAACAAAAAGTGCATTGACAATTCCACGGTTTAGAACTTATTTATTTAAAAGATCTTTTTCATATAATATTGTCTATTATTATAATAATATAATACCTCGCCAATTAAGAACCCTACCTGAAACCAAGTTTAAAAGTACTTTTAAAAAGCTTTTATTTAATCAGTAATATTTTCTGTCGGCTACTGGATATTACATAATACAATCGTCCAGCTGCTTTATTTTCCTAATTTTGTGGTACGGGTGCTGTGGAAGACCAATTAACCTGCCATCAGGTGGGTAAAACTGAACAGCGCCGATTTTCCAAAATTTAGTTTTTATTGCACCTTATGTAAACTGCTTTTTTTTGGAAATAAATGTTAATATTATTATTATTATTATAAATATGGCTAGCTGTGTATAATACCCTAACTGCAACCAAAACGCTAAAAGTGCTGCTCAAACGGATAACAAGTACACCAAAAGCATCTCGCAACGTCACAGATTGCATTCAAACTGGTTGAAAACTTCATATTGGCACTTACGAAGGCTTCTAGGCACGCTTGGTGTGATTCAATATAAATTCAATCGAAAGAAAAATTTAAACATTTTGTATTCAAATAATTCGTTATTTTGTTCAAGTTAGAAAGCAATTTAAGGGTTTTGAACATCTATAAACTTAGCTAGCTGTGTATAATAGCCTAACTGCAACCGAAACGCTAAAAGTGCTACTTAAATAAATAATTAGTACACCGAAAATCTCGCGCAGTGTCACATATTGCATTCAAACTGGATGAAAATCTCATATTAGCACTTACGAAGGTTTCTAGGCACGCTTAGGTGTGTTTCAATATGAACCCAATCGAAACAAAATTTCAAACATTCTGTATTCAAATAATTCGTTATTTTGTTTATGTTAGAGGGCAATTTAAGGGATCTGAACACCTATAAACCTAGCTATCTGTGTATAATAGCCTAACTGCAACCGAAACGCTTAAAGTCCTGCTTAAATAAATAATTAGTACACCGAAAGCATCTCGCAGAGTCACATATTGCGTACAAACTGGATGAAAACCTCATATTAGCGCTTACGAAGGCTTCTATGCACGCTTAGGTGTGATTCAATATGAATCCAATCAAAAAAAAAATTCAAACATTCTCTATTCAAATGATTAGTTATTTTGTTTATGTTAGAGGGCAATTTAAGGGTTCTGAACACCTATAAACTTAGCTAGCTGTGTATAATAGCCTACCTGCAAACGAAACGCTAAAGGTGCTGCTTAAATAAATAATGAGTACACCGAAAGCACCTTGCAGTGTCACATATTGCGTTCAAACGCGATGAAAACCTCATATTAGCGCTTACGAAGGCTTCTAGGCACGCTTAGGTGTGATTCAATATGAATCCAATCTAAAGAAAAATTCAAACACTCTGTATTCAAATAATTCGTTATTTTGTTTAAGGTAGAGAGCAATTTAAGGGTTCTGAACACCTATAAACTTAACTAGCTGTGTATAATGGCCTAACTGCAACCGAAATGCTGAAAGTGCTGCTTAAATGAATAATAAATACACCAAAAGCATCTCGCAACGTCTCATATTACATAAAAATTGGTTCAAAATCTCATATTAGCAATTACGAAGACTTCTAGGCACGCTTAGGTGTGATTCAATATGAATCCAATGGAAAGAAAAATTCAAACAATCTGTATTTAAATAATTCGTTGTTTTGTTTATGTTAGAGAGCAATTTAAGGGTTCTGAACACCTATAAAGTTAACTAGCAGTGTATAATAGCCTAACTGCAACCGAAACAATGAAAGTGCTGCTTAAATAAATAATAAGTACACCAAAAGCATCTCGTAACGTCACATATTGGATTAAAACTGGTTGAAAACCTCATCTTAGCACTTACGAAGGCTTCTAGGCACGCTTATGTGTGATTCAATATGAATCCAATCGAAAGAAAAATTAAAACATTCAGTTTTCAAATAATTCGCTATTTTGTTTATGTTAGAGGGTAATTTAAGGGTTCTGACCACCTATAGACATAGCTAGCTGTGTATAATAGCCACACTACAACCTAAACGCTAAAAGTGCAGCTTAAACGAATAATAAGTACACCAAAAGCATCTCGCAGTGTCACATACTGCATGAAAACTGGATGAAAGCCTCATATTAGCACTTACGAAGGCTTCTAGGGACGCTTAGGTGTGATTCAATATGAATCCAATCGAAACAAAAATTCAAACAATCTATATTCAAATAATACATTGTTTTGTTTATGTTATAGGGCAATTTAGGGATTCTGAACACCTATAAACTTAGCTAGCTGTGTATAATAGCCTAACTGCAACCAAAACGGTAAAAGTGCTAATTAAATAAATTATTAGTACCCCGAAAGCATTTCGCAGTGTCACATTTGCATTCAAACTGGATGAAAACCTCATATTAGCACTTACGAAGGCTTCTAGGCACGCTTAGGTGTGATTCAATATGAATCCAATCGAAACAAAAATTCAAACATTCTGTATTCATATAATTCGTTATTTTGTTTAAGTTAGAGTGCAATTTAAGGATTCTGAACACCTATAAACCTATCTAGCTGTGTATAATAGCCTAACTACAACCGAAATGCTAAAAGTGCTGCTTAAATAAATAATAAGTACACCAAAAACACCTTGCAACGTCACATATTGCATTCAAAATGGCTGAAAACCTCATATTAGCACTTACGAAGGTTTCTAGGCACGCTTAGGTGTGATTCAAAATGAAGCAAATCGAAAGAAATATTCAAACATTCTGTATTCAATGAAATCGTTATTTTGTTTATGTTAGAGGGCAATTTAGGGGTTCTGAACACCTATAACCATAGCTAGCTGTGTATAATAGCTTAACTGTAACCGAAACGCTAAAAGTGCTGCTTAAATGAATAATAACTACACCAAAAGCATCACGCAACGTCACATATTGCATTCAAACTGGTTGAAAATTTCATATTGGCACCTACGAAGGCTTCTAGGCACGCTTTAGTTTGTTTCAATACGGATCCAATGGAAACAAAGATTCAAACATTCTGTATTAAAATAATTCGTTATTTTGTTTTTGTTAGAGTGCAATTTAAGGGTTCTGAACACCTATAAACTTAGCTAGCTGTGTATAATAGCCTAACTGCAACCAAAACGTTAAAAGTGCTGCTTAAATAAATAATTAGTACACCGAAGATATCGCGCAGTTTCAGATATTGCATTCAAACTGGATGAAAACCTCATATTAGCACTTACGAAGGTTTCTAGGCACGCTTAGGCGTGTTTCAATATGAATCCAATCGATACAAAATTTCAAACATTCTGTATTCAAATAATTCGTTATTTTGTTTATGTTAGAGGGCAATTTAAGGGTTCTGAACACCTATAAACATAGCTAGCTGTGTATAATAGCCTAACTGCAACCGACACGCTGAAAGTGCTAATTAAATAAAGAATAAGTACACCAAAAGCATTTCTCAGTATCACATATTGCATTCAAACTGGTTGAAAACCTTATATTAGTACTTACGAAGGCTTCTAGGCACGCTTAGGTGTGTTTCAATATGAATCCAATCGAAAGAAAAATACAAACAATCTGTATTCAATTAATTCGTAAATATGTTTATGTTAGAGAGCAATTTCGAAGCACTAAACGTCTATAAACATGGCAAGCTGTGTATAATACCCTAACTGCAACCAAAACGCTAAAAGTGCTGCTCAAACGGATAACAAGTACACCAAAAGCATCTCGCAGCGTCAAAGATTGCATTCAAACTGGTTGAAAACCTCATATTAGCACTTACAAAGGCTTCTAGGCACGCTTAGGTGTGATTCAATATGAATCCAATCGAAAGAAAAATTCAAACATTCTGTATTCAAATAATTCGTTATTTTGTTTAAGTTAGAGAGCAATTTAATGATTCTGAACACCTATAAACATAGCTAGCTGTGTATAATAGCCTAACTGCAACCGAAATGCTAAAAGTGCTGCTTAAATAGATAATTAGTACACCGAAAGCGTCTCGCAACGTTACATATTGCATTGAAACTTCATGAACACCTCATATTAGCACTTACGAAATCTTCTAGGCACGCTTAGGTGTGATTCAATATGAATTCAATCGAAAGAAACTTTCAAACATTTTGTATTCAAATAATTCGGTATTTTGTTTAAGTTAGAGAGCAATTTAAGGGTTTTGAACACCTATAAACTTAGCTAGCTGTGTATAATAGCCTAACTGCAACCGAAACGCTAAAAGTGCTACTTAAATAAATAATTAGTACACCGAAAATATCGCGCAGTGTCACATATTTCATTCAAACTGGATCAAAACCTCATATTAGTACTTACGAAGGCTTCTAGGCACGCTTAGGTGTGTTTCAATATGAATCCAATCAAAACAAAATTTCAAACAATCTGTATTCAAATAATTCGTTATTTTGTTTATGTTAGAGGGCAATTTAAGGGTTCTGAACACCTATAAAGATAGCTAGCTGTGTATAAAAGCCTAACTGCAACCAAAACGCTAAAAGTGCTGCTCAAACGGATAACAAGTACGCCAAAAGCATATCGCAACGTCACAGATTGCATTCAAACTGGTTGAAAACCTTATATTAGTACTTACGAAGGCTTCTAGGCACGCTTAGGTGTGTTTCAATATGAATCCAATCGAAAGAAAAATACAAACAATCTGTATTCAATTAATTCGTAAATATGTTTATGTTAGAGAGCAATTTCGAAGCACTAAACGTCTATAAACATGGCAAGCTGTGTATAATACCCTAACTGCAACCAAAACGCTAAAAGTGCTGCTCAAACGGATAACAAGTACACCAAAAGCATCTCGCAGCGTCAAAGATTGCATTCAAACTGGTTGAAAACCTCATATTAGCACTTACAAAGGCTTCTAGGCACGCTTAGGTGTGATTCAATATGAATCCAATCGAAAGAAAAATTCAAACATTTTGTATTCAAATAATTCGTTATTTTGTTTAAGTTAGAGAGCAATTTAATGATTCTGAACACCTATAAACATAGCTAGCTGTGTATAATAGCCTAACTGCAACCGAAATGCTAAAAGTGCTGCTTAAATAGATAATTAGTACACCGAAAGCGTCTCGCAACGTTACATATTGCATTGAAACTTCATGAACACCTCATATTAGCACTTTCGAAATCTTCTAGGCACGCTTAGGTGTGATTCAATATGAATTCAATCAAAAGAAACTTTCAAACATTTTGTATTCAAATAATTCGGTATTTTGTTTAAGTTAGAGAGCAATTTAAGGGTTTTGAACACCTATAAACTTAGCTAGCTGTGTATAATAGCCTAACTGCAACCGAAACGCTAAAAGTGCTACTTAAATAAATAATTAGTACACCGAAAATATCGCGCAGTGTCACATATTTCATTCAAACTGGATCAAAACCTCATATTAGTACTTACGAAGGCTTCTAGGCACGCTTAGGTGTGTTTCAATATGAATCCAATCAAAACAAAATTTCAAACAATCTGTATTCAAATAATTCGTTATTTTGTTTATGTTAGAGGGCAATTTAAGGGTTCTGAACACCTATAAAGATAGCTAGCTGTGTATAAAAGCCTAACTGCAACCAAAACGCTAAAAGTGCTGCTCAAACGGATAACAAGTACGCCAAAACCATCTCGCAACGTCACAGATTGCATTCAAACTGGTTGAAAACCTCATATTAGCACTTACAAAGGCTTCTAGGCACGCTTAGGTGTGATTCAATATGAATCCAATCGAAAAAAAAATTCAAACATTCTGTTTTCAAATAATTCGTTATTTTGTTTATGTTAGAGAGCAATTTAAGGGTTCTGAACACCTATAAACATAGCTAGCTGTGTATAATAGCCTAACTGCAACCGAAACGCTAAAAGTGCTGCTCAAATAAATAATAAGTACACTAAAAGCATCTCGCAACCTCACATATTGCATTAAAACTGATTAAAAACCTCATATTAGCACTTACGAAGGCTTCTAGGCACGCTTAGGTGTGATTCAATATGAATCCAATCGAAAGAAAAATTCAAACATTCTGTATTCAAATAATTCGTTATTTTGTTTAAGTTAGAGAGCAATTTAATGATTCTGAACACCTATAAACTTAGCTAGCTGTGTATAATAGCCTAACTGCCACCGAAAAGCTGAAAGTGCTGCTTAAATAAATTATAAGTACACCAAAAGGATCTCTCAGTGTCACATATTGCATTAAAAGTGGTTGAAAACCTCATATTACCACTTACGAAGGTTTCTAGGCACGCTTAGGTGTGACTCAATATGAATCCAATCGAAATAAAGATACAAACAATCTGTATTCAATTAATTGTTAATTTGTTTATGTTAGAGAGCAATTTCAGAGCACTTAACGTCCATAAACATGGCTAGCTGTGTATAATACCCTAACTGCAACCAAAAACGCTAAAAGTGCTGCTAAAACATATAACAAGTACACCAAAAGCATCTCGCAACGTCACAGATTGCATTCAAACTGGTTGAAAACCTCATATTAGCACTTACGAGGGCTTCTTGGCACGCTTAGGTGTGATTCAATATGAATCCAATCGAAAGACAAATTCAAACATTCTGTATTCAAATAATTCGTTATTTTGTTTAAGTTGAGAGCAATTTAATGATTCTGAATACCTATAAACTTTGCTAGCTGTGTATAATAGCCTAACTGCAACCGAA
>CALNHX010010654.1:0-38337 GCA_940337035.1 Agriotes lineatus
ATGGCTTTTATTTCGTTCCAAGTCTGTCCCATTTTTTCGACCTCCTTCATTATTGTTCTTCTCCACGTTGTATCCGGCTTCCATCTTCCGCGGCTCCCCTGTGGATTCCACACCAATGCAGTCTTTGTGATATTTCCGTCTTCTCTCCTAAGTATGTGCCCAATCCATCTCCACTTCCGACGTTTGATATGAACTCCTATTTCCTCCTGACTCGTCCGCTGCCACAGTTCTTCATTTGATATGAAATCTGACCATTTCACTTTAATGATCTTTCTAAGACACTTATTAATAAACATTTGCAATTTGTTTATATTACCGCGAGTACCGTATAAAAGTACCGATTTCACGTTTGTATTAAATATACGTAATTTTAAGTTTTGTGTTATTTGTGCTGAGTTCCAGATTTGCTTAGGAGTGCCGAAACTGCCTGCTGCTTTCCCAATTCTAGCTTTTATATCAAGCTTGGATCCGCCATCTGTTGAAATGACGCTGTCTAGGTAAGTAAAATGAGTGACGTTCTTGATTGTTTCTCCATTTATTTGGAATAACCGTACGTTATTAGTCTGTAATCTCATGGCTTTTGTTTTCTTTGTATTTATTACGAGTCCAATTTTTTTGCCCATGTCCGAGATGTTTTGGAGTTTTTTCTGCATTTCAGTGTGATTTTGAGCAATTAGACATATGTCGTCTGCATAATCCAAGTCATCTAGATTTTTCTTTATGTTCCATACCATTCCATCTTGTTCGCTAATAGCTTGCTGCATGACCCAGTCCAGGGCTAAATTGAATAGTATCGGCGACAGTGGGCAGCCTTGCTTTACCCCTTGTAACACTTCAATACTTCTACTCATTTCCCCTTCGTGCACTATCTTATTGGATCCAGCATACATTTGTTGGATGAGGTTTATAATTTTGATTGGCATACCTTTCAGTGTCAGTATTTGCCACATCGCATAGTGAATTATTTTATGAAACGCTCGTTTGAAATCTCTGAATACTAAATATAGTAGTGAGCGCCATTCAACCGATTGCTCCACGATTATGCGCACGGTGTTTATACGTTCAGTGCGTGATCTATGTGTTCTAAATTCAACTTGTTCCTGGCGCATCCGTGCTTCTATTTCTTTCGTAATCCGGTTTGCCAAGATGGTTGACAGTATTTTTGACAATGGTTCCTTCTTTCTATTCTTTTGGTACCTGTTCACTTTGCCATATCTCACTTAGTATGGGATGAAGTTCTTCTGAGATTGTCTCGTCATGTACTTTAAGCATTTCATTGCTAATATTGTCTGGTCCAGATGTTTTTCCATTTTTAAGTAATTGTATTACCACCTTAATCTCTTCTTTTGTTGGGGGTTCTGTGTTAATGTCCAACTCCATTTCCTGTTTTCCCTCTAACTGAACTGGTTCTTCTATTTGTTCTGCATCCTGCTTGAAAAATTCTTCCCAGACAGGTGATTGAGAAAACAAAAATGAAGGGAATAAGACTACACGCACTTTTCATAAACTTTGAATTGACATACTAAATAGCATAAAGCTGAAGAGTAGTGTATGGTTACCAACATTGTGCTGATGATGACCTGAACAAAAATAATTTCGATGGGGAGGAAAAGCGGGGGATAAAAATTAGTGGTGCAAAACTTTTGCCAACTCCTGGCTAAACCAGATGAGAGTATGTTAACCTAATGTACCAAATATGAATCAAAAAGCCAAACAACTGTTTTTTGCTCTGCATTTTATTGAAATTCGGTCTTATCGCTAACACCTCTGCGAATTTTAGTTCATTTGAAATTCATTCCAGTGACCATCAAATTGATGGTATCAATCAATTTAAGCAATTAAATATTTTTAATTTTTTGTGGATGTATTATTAATTTTTGACGTATAGTTTACTATGAAAACTTGATCTGTTTGATGTCTTCTAACTACCCTTAAATTGAACGACCATACTTATGAATCACCATGCGTTTTAAAGATTAAAAATTCACCTTCATTGTAATGATTAAAGGTCCCGATTTAATATTCTAAATACATGCTAAAATCTATTTATTTTAAAAATTAAGAAAAAAATCAATATCACCTTATACTACAGTGGTTGGCATCTTAGAAAAGTATTGCCAAATTGCGCGGTAGCAAACTGTTGGAGTGGGAGTAGCGCGAACATTTAAACCGCGGCAGTGATGACGAATACAGCGACAAAGATTATGGGGATACTGACAAAAATGTTAATTGATGTCATGTGTTCTTGTAGGAATTGGGGTATAATTAATTAGGTATAAGTAGGCTGCTTTATTACTATGTTTCTTAGAACTTTAAGATTTATCTGCGATATGTAAATAATGTGAAATATAGATATGTAGTAGGTACTATCACGGACAAAAATGTATTTGCCAGTCTGCTTCTTGCAAATGTGTGCATAGACAACCCGCTTTACTGAAGAGCTTAAGCTGGTATCTCAAATTATTATACAGATAAAGGGCGCGAAATTTAAGTTGGTGTTCGGCAAACGAAAGCTTTTAAGTTTAGAAAAGAAAATTATAAAGAAATAACTCAACACGTATTTTTCAATATTACTGTATTTTTTATTGGACATAATTGCAATTGGCCAATCACCGAACATTATTACACTATAAAAAATGTATTTTTGTTGTAGTAATGATCCACTTTCTTTGCAGTGTTTTAAACTAGGGCTGGGCCAGTACCGATACTCAGTATCAGTTATCGGCCAATATTGGCAAATTTCCGATACTCGCCGATGCTAAAAAATGCAGATGGAAGTATCTGAACTTCAGATACTCAAAAAGAAACGCGGAAAAATGTTTTTAAGAGTTTTAACAATGTACTTATTACGTATTATGCTCGTGATAGCGTCGGCCGCTGGTGGGGGAATTGTATTGTTTTTGATTAATTTATTATATTGTGTTTTCCTTATACAGTGTCCCAGGATTGATGTTACAAGAGGTGAGATGAATTGAATTTTATTTTAAGGTTCTGGGATTCGGTCCTGCTTGGTCTGAATAGAATTTTAAGAATATTTTCAGTTTTTGAAAAACAAGTAGGCCTGGACATGAAAGCAAAAATGATTTTATTTTTAGGTAAACTACTCTTTTTGTTCGTGCCACGGCAAAATTTTATTAAGAAAAGTTGTTCAGAATGAGAAATGTTGACCCTATACAAAATTTCAGAAAGATATGTCGACTTAGATTACACCGTTATTTTTTAGATTAAACAAATTGAATTTATTAAACATGACGGTTTAATCTAAGTCGACAGATCGTTCTGAAATTTTTTATAGGGCCATAATTTCTCATTCTAGACAACTTTTCTTAATAAAATTTTGCCGTGGCATGATCAAAAAGGATAGTTTACCTAAAAATAAAATAGTTTTCGCTTCCCTGTCAAGACCTGCTTGTTTTTCAAAAACTGAAAATGTTCTTAAAATTCTTTTCAAACCAGGCAGGACTGAATCCCAGAACCTTAAAATAAAATTAAAAAATGCTTAGTCCATCTCACCTCTTGTAACATCAATCCTGGGACACACTGTATATAGGTGACCAACCAACTTTTGAACAAGATAGTTAACAGTTCTCCGTTGTATAATCACTATAATTAGTTTTCTAAAGAAGTAGAAGTCTTCTTATCTGAACCAACTGTAGCAATTGACATGAATCCTTTAATTTATTGGAAGGAGGAAGTGCATATTTTTCAAAATTGAAAATGATGGCAAGAATGGTTCTGTGCATCCCAGCAGGTTCAGAAATTTCTGAACAAATTTTTTCAGAGGCTGGGCATGTAAAGCCTATTCGAACTAGCTTGTCTAGTCAAGACGTACAACAAATTTTTTTTGAAAAAGAATTGGTATATGCTGAACTCTAAAGTGAAATAAACATAATAATTAATAATAAAATAAACTTACTGTATAGAAACTTTTTTTTTTTGAATAATAAAATAAAAACTTGTACGAGAAGAAACTAGATTGTTAATTTTCAATATATTGCAAACTAAAAACCTGAAATTTAAAAGAAAATTGCCAAGTATCTGAAAATCAGATACAGTATTGGGTATCTAGTATCGAATTAGGGTATCGGAAGTATCGGTATCGGTATCTGAATCGAGGTATCGGCCCAGCCCTATTTTAAACATATTGGGGTAATTTAAAAAAAAAGTTATCCTTTACCCATAACAAGAATTTCAAATTAATATCGCGAGACTCGGAAAGTAAATTACGTCATTATGTCATTATACAGGGTGTCCCAGACTTCACTTCCCAGGCCTATAACTTTGTTATTTTTAAAAAATAGCTATATTAAACTTTATATATTCTTAAATGGGAGCACATTATCTATAAGACAGCCAAAGAAATTTTACGAAATCTGCACTTGTGTAATGGTAGCAATATTCAACTTTTTTTTTTCAAATGAGACGCTATACTTTTCTCAATTTTTCTAATAATACTTTTTATTCTCCTTACAACCATGTAAACATATATGGGTGTTACATCAGAAAATTTTTGAGAAAAAGACAATTCAAAGTTTAAGCACTGATTTTTGTAAATTTTATCTAGTCGGCGATGAAAACAGTAGCGTAATTTAAAAAAATATTATTTATTTTCATATAACGTTAATTAACTTTATGCTAACAACTAATTAGTTATACATAACTACAAAAATTGTTCAAAATTGCCTCCGTTGTTATTTGAGCAAAGCTCTAAACGATGCAGAAGATGTCTGGTTGTCGTTTCTAATAAAGTTGCTCTGGTAATGTTTGCGCATTCTGCTCTTATTCGGTTTTTTAAGTCATCCACATTTAAGAGGGGCAATTTATAAACGTGTTCCTTTAAATTGCCCCACAGGAAAAAGTCCAAGGGTGTGAGGTCAGGAGAACTGGACCGTATGTTCCCATCCACTGCTGTGGAAAATTAGCATCTAAGTAATTCCGTACAATAGCGCTGTTATGTGCTGGAGCACCATCATGTTGATAAAACATGTTCAGTCTTGTACGAAGAGATACATCTTCCATTAGCTCCGGCAATAAGTTGTCCAGAAAGTGCAAGTAGCGATTGCCAGTTAAAGTTCCTTCGTAAAAATACGGTCCTACTAGATAACCATCAAGTATCCCACACCAGACATTAATTCCGAAAACACGTTGATTATTCCTGTCTCTCAGCCAGTGTGGCTGTTCCGTGCAACAGTATCTAGTATTTTGTGTCGAAACCAATCCATTATTATGGAATCGACTTTCATCAGACCACAATATTCGTCTCAAGAAATTATGTTGTTGAGTTCTGTTTACTGAAAACAATCCATGTTCCCGGAGATTATGTTCCAAACCCCTAAACGTCTTATGATCAGGATGCCTTCTATCTGGATATTGCTCTCGGTATCTTCTAGTTGCCTCTCTTGAATTACGCCCACACAAACCGTACATTAGCATCATGTCACATTTTTCGGAATTAGAATAATTCATAATTATCAAAACAAACAGAATGATAATTGCTTAAATTAACTTGACAACATAAATTGACAGATTTGCGTTAATAAACAAATGCATAAACTAATATTTGTCCAAACTACGCTATTGTTTTCATTGCCGACTAGATATATTTACAAAATCAGTGATTTCCATGGTAAACCATGCTTAAACTTTCAATTGTATTTTTCTCAAAAATTTTCTGATGTAACACCCATATATGTTTACATGGTTGTAAAGAGGATAAAAAGTATTATTAGAAAAATTGAGAAAAAGTATAGCGTCTCATTTGAAAAAAAAAGTTGAATATCGCTACCATTACACAAGTGCAGATTTTGTAAAATTTCTTTCTGTCTTATAGACAATTTGCTCCCATTTAAGAATACATATCGTTTAATATAGTTATTTTTAAAAATAACAAAGTTATAGGCCTGGGGAGTGAAGTCTGGGATACCCTGTATACTACAAATTTGACTTTTTATGTAATGTAGAATGATGGCCAAAACAGCATAAACAAAGTACGAAGGTCAGTATTTGGAACGTGAACTTTCTAACTAACATAGTTGAAGGTATTTAGGCAACATTCTTTAGCCCACTTATTAGAGAGGATTAGGATTTGAAGTTGATACCACAAGCACTATTGCGTAATATGGGCTTCAACTCCAAGTTTATTATCAACTAGCTGACCTGGCAAAATTGTTTTTCCAATTTTCCGGCTTTCCCTTTGGATTTGTCCGAATTTTCTTTTTTGCTAAACCACCTCGGGAGTAAGACGTACAAAACAAAAAAAATCATCCAAATCGGTCAAGTCGTTCTCGAGTTTTTGCGTTACTAACACACGGCGAGTGATTTATATATATAATATAGACTAGCAGAGAATTCTGTTCTTCGCACTAGATATTATGTTTTTTTTAATAAACAAACACTGAGGCATTTTTCCTATATGACGTAGTTGAATTTTGTATCCCAAGGGGGTCGGGGGATGATTTTGAAAATTTCGAGTTCATCTGTTTTCCTTTATTACAATCCCAAAACTTATAAACTGTAATAAACGTAATTTTACTCCCTTACTTCAACTTTTATCCCCTAAGTGGTTGAGGGATAATTTTGTGATTTTCCGCTTTCGTTCTTTATTTGAATCTTAAATCTTATAACTGCAACAAGTTTCCATGTGAATACTAAAACTTTTCACCCCTAGGCGGTGTTAAGGGTTACATGTTTACAATTTTTTCTTCTATTGGGCCCCTAAAGCCTATCATTGTACAAAATATCAAGTAGGTATCTATGTCGTCTGGAAGTGGCCAGGATTTTTGGACATACAAACATACATTCAATTTTATACGCAGGGTTATTCAATTTCGATACTTACCATTGGGTTTTTCGAAAACGGCAAGAGATACAAGGTCCGTTAAATTAAGGCAATGTTGCAGATTCTAATGCTGAATAATATATTTTTTTTAAATTGGAACTTACCTGCTTTAGTTTTTGAGTTATGTCCAAAAACCTTTAAACCTATTTCTTAAGATTTTAAAAGTCGTCTAAATGCCAAAAAAATAATCTTCTAACTCAATAAACACAGGTGATATAATGGGTTCTATAATTCGCCATAAATGCAAATTCGCACCTTTAGTAGTTGATTAGGGCAAAATCCTTAAATATGTTTTAAGACATTTGTATTGGAAACCTTTGTGAGCAAACACCAAGTCGATGTTTTATCAGGTCTAAGAGATTATTGAGGAATTCATAAAAACGCAGTTTGCCTATTTTCACCCCCCTAGGGATGGAATTTCGAAAAATCCTTATCGCATTTCATTCTGAAATGAACTTACAGCGAAAAAAATTAATAATTTTAATCCCCTACCTTTTTCAGTTTACCCTTTAAGGGGTGAAATTTAAAAAAAACTTTAAACGCATTTTCAAATATTTTAAAAATACATCTATATGCCACAAAAGAATGCTCTAACTCAACAAACACAGGAGATACAATAGTTTCTATAAATCACCTTTAAGGTTTGATTAGGGGAAAATACCAAAATGCGTTTCTAGGATTAGCATTGAGAATCTTTGCTAGTAAACACCAAGTCATTATTATTATACATTTATTATACATTTAACATTATAACATGTATAATAAATGTATAGTAATAAGTGTAATAATAAAACATCACAAAGGGATACAATTTTAAATCTAATAAAAAAATGCAAGTGCTCTGTTTTTCATGCCGGTGAGTGTAGATATAGACTACTCCGAAATAACACTTATCTTGATAAAATGAAAAATTCTGAATTACACAACAAAGCATTTGGAGACGCAACGCCTATTTAAACTTCGCGCCGTTTCTCTGCAGGAATTTCAAAGACTTGCTACAGTTTTGCGAACTTTAATGGAAACCAGTTCAAATTTATAAACGCAACGCATTGCTACTCTTCGCTCTAGCGACATCTATCGGTAAGTTTTGTAAAGACCTGACTGGCAAATACATTCGTCTGTGATAGTACCTTCATTTTTACTTTAGTTATTTATGTTACTCAAATATTTAACATAGTTTATTTAGTAATATGTTAAATTTGACTTTTCAATTAAATTTTAACAATTATTTTTGGAGATTATTAAACTCAAGTTTATTGTTAAAATTTGCATGATTAATATTAAAGATAAATAAAAATCATTAAGTCGTAAACAGTTTAATATTTAAATACGTTTCGCACAATTAAAATTGGCTTCTTCAGCGAACACGAAAAAATTTCCTCAAATATGTATACTTATGGATTATTAAAGTATTGGAGATCATTATTTCTTAATGATTACGACTTTTTTTTATAAAAATTTAAATAATTGATTAAATTTACATTTTGACATATAAGAAACTGTTATAAATACACAATTAATAATTTAGCTGCTTTCATGTTAAGGAATGCAGGATGTCTAAGCGTATTAGATAAATAATGCAAGGTTACATACTAGGGATGTCGTACCCGGTCTAATATCAAACCCGGGTACCCGAAAGCAGTACCCGGGTACCCTCGGGTACCCGAAATATATAACAAAAATGTTAGTGTACATCTGAACATCTGAAGTAACTACAAATTGCTTTCTTTTACGTCGCGAGTTTTAAATTGAACTAAATTGAAATAGTACCTACTCGCCAATTCAAACTGCAAGTCGTTTGTTATTCGTAGGTATTTTCACACTTCCAAGTGTTATCAAATTCAAGTACGTGACTTTTTGTCCGAAATTGGTAGCAGCATCAATCAACATCACACACAGGATGTTTATGTTACTTCATCCCATACTGACGCAATTTAATGGTACTATTGACGAGTTGAATATTTCCGTGAAGCGGATTTATTGCCTTCCTTATATGAAACAAAAACATTATGTGGTATGGGATCACCCCATCCCATTCTTGTTATTATTGCATGGTTATGTTTTTCTAGCGCTTATTGCTATTATTTTTATCATCTTCTCCGAAAAAGGCCGACTTCTTGGAAATTACATAATTTACTAGTCGGGTACCCGGGTCCTGAAACTACACCCGGGTCGACTATTACCCGGGTCGACCCGGGTACCCGGGTACCCGCCGACATCCCTATTACATACACATATTTGCACTTTATCAATAAGTGCGCAGAAGGCTTAAAACTGGAACTGCATACATTCTTTTAATGCAGGGTAGTACTAAGTGAAATTTGAAATTTTACTATACAAAGCGATATTAGCAAATGAAACATATTATTTAAGAAACGTGATATTTTGATATTTTATTTGAATAAATTATGATAAATGGAACTTAGATTGTCAATATCGGTTCAATAATTAAGTGCTGTTGGACTTTTTTGTATTTCGATCATTTCCAAGAATAATCTCTTTTTTAGATTGTTCTCCTTATGTAAGATTGTTGGTTTGTTAAAATTAAAATTGTGATTGTTATCGTAGGGCATGGTCAGTTAATGCAGTTTTTTGGTTAGATGGTGAAGTTCTATTAACTTTTATAGAGTATTTGTCTTGCGCTAATCTGTTTTTCAGTAGCTGCTTTGTTTGACTGATATAAATGGAGGTAGAATTGCTGCAATCAATCTGATACATCACTTCAAATTGCATGTTTAGTTGGGTTTTATCCTTAAGGTTTGTAAAAAACATTTTACCTAAAGTATTGTTGTTGTTATATGCTATTTTGAAATTAAATTTTATTTGTTAAGCTCCTTTTTGATTTTTTCGGCAAGCTTGGGAATGTATGGGATTGAAATGTAATTATCTTGTGTTGTTATAAAAAAATTGTTAAATTCATTGCCTAAACAATTTGGTTGTAATTCTATTGGTTGATTAATTTTGTTAATGTTTTTTATTTTATTGATACGTATATTAATTTGTTTTTTAATAAAATCTAAAGGATAATCATTTATGCGCAGTATATTTGTTATTATTTCTAAGTTTTGTTTATGAAATTGTGTAGAAGAGAGTTTGATGGCTCTGTCTATTAAGTTGTTAATTACGCTTGTTTTATATTTAATTGAAGTGTTTGAATTAAAATTTAAATATCTGTTTGTTTTTATATTTTTACGATACCAATTTGTTAAAATATTCCCATTAGCTTGTTAAGCCCAAAAGGTTTATAGATGCATTTTTATTTTCATCTTCTATTGTAAATTGAAGTCTTGGATGTATGTTATTAAAAAGATTAAGGAAATTTTGTTTGTTAATAGAGTCAGATGCCATAATGATATCATCAACATATCTTATATATATTTCTAAAAGTCCTGACTGACTGACTCATCAACGCCCAGCCCAAACCTTGGACCTAGAAAGCTGAAATTTTGCACAGAGGTTCCCTTTATGATGTATAAAAGGAATAAGGAAGGATATTTCGAAATTCAACCCCTAAAGGGGTAAAATGGGGGTTCCAATTTTGTATGGAAAAATAATATTAAATAGACATTTCGACTTGAAACTTCGTAGGAGTACTCCTAAAAACAAATAAGCAAACACGTGTTTCGTGATTTTCCGAAAATCACCCCTTAGGGGGTGAAATGGGGTAAGTAAGCCTAAAAATCGATATGGGTGTCGTTATTGAGGTTTATTGGGACGTTGATTGCAAAAATGGCATTTATTTTTAAGTCCAAGACGGTGAACATGACATAAGGAAGAAACGGGACGGGGCGGGACTAGACTGGACGGAACGGGACGGACTGGACGGGACGGGACTGAGCGGGACGGGACTGGCCGGGAAGGGAAGGGACGGAACGGGACGGGACGGGACGGGGCAAAGCGGGACGGGGCGGGGCGGGGCGGGACGGACGGGACGGAAAGGAAAGGAAAAAGATGGGATGGAAGGGGAGGGGATGGGATGGAAGAGGAGGGGCGGGACGGGACGGGAAGGGACGGACTGGACGGAGGGAAAGGGGCGGGACGGGACGGGAAGGGTTGAGACGGGGCGGGGCGGGGCGGAACATTATTTAATACACAAATAACGAACCTCGCGCGAACGAAGTCGCGGGTAAAAGCTAGTCTTAAATAATATCGTTGATTTGTTCCAACACAAGATTAGCTATAGTAGATGAAATAGGAGAACCGATTGCACAACCAAAAGTTTATAAGTATGTTCTATTATTATATGTGAAATATGTAGTGTTTAGGACAAACTTAACCAATTCAATAAAATTATTAAGTGGGATGTGTGTATGTTTTTTAATCTGTTCCAATTATTTTAATTGTGTCTATTGCAAGATCAATCGGTATGTTTGTGTAAAGTGAAACAACATCTAAAGAAAAAAGGCTATGGTTATATTTAACTTGGTATTATCAATGTGTTGTTTGCATTTCCATGAATTTTGAATACTAAATTTATTAAGTGTGGTGGCATTCGTAAAATTTTTTTAAAGATATTTAGACAACTTGTAAGTAGGGCTCATATAGGAAGCAACTATTGCCCTTAAAGGTATGTTTTCTTTATGAAACTTTGGTAACCCATATATTTTAGGTTGAAGTCCGTTATGTGATATTAATGTTTTTATTTCATACTGATGTCAAAAATTACGTTTATCTACGACAGTGTGTAAAATTGCCTTTTAGTTGACAGTTTTAAGTTTGTAAAACGACTGTTTAATAACATGTTTTCATTAGTTTACGTCGTCAGTAGTAACGTATTTAAAAGATTTCATTAGGCACGTTGTGAGTAGCAACGTGTTTTAAAATTTTTAAAACACGCAAAATTACGACCGGTTGCTGGTAATCCTAATTTACATTTCATATTTTTTTTCATATTTACCGTGTTTTCTAGATTCTATCGTAGATAAAATATTGTACGATACACATGCGTAAAGCATCTTTAGTCACTCGCGGGGCTTAAAACGCTCGCTCACTCGCGTTTTAACTCTACCCCACTCGTGCCTAAAGAGTAGCTTTACGCACTTGTATCGTAAATTACTATTTTCGGATTATTTATGGTACAAAAAAAGGAACATTAAAGTCCTAGTACTTTAAAGTGAAATTTAAAGTTCAAGCACTTTAAAATTATACGTCAGTTGTTGACATGAAATTTGAAATGATTTACAACCTTTTATTTAAAATTCATTAAACTTGCAGTATGAAATAAACCGTTGTATTCACCACGAACAAAAAGTGTTTTTAAAGGTCCTCGCAAGTAATTCCTTCCTCGGATGACGCCTCGAACGTAAACAACTTTCTCGTCCTTTAAAATGTCACTTTTCGTTCTAGATAAATAAACTACTATATATGTTGCGTTGTCAATGTAATTATTATCTAATAGATTTTTTACTAATTTGTTGTTTTTATTTTGAATTATTTGAGTAGGGCCCTTTATATCTTTTTTATATGTGTCAACATCACTTTAATTCAAACACTTCAATTAAATATAAAACAAGCGTAATTAACAACTTAATAGACAGAGCCATCAAACTCTCTTCTACACAATTTCATAAACAAAACTTAGAAATAATAACAAATATACTATGCATAAATGATAATCCTTTAGATTTTATTAAAAAGCAAATTAATATACGTATCAATAAAATTAAAAAAAATTAACAAAATTAATCAACCAATAGAATTACAACCAAATTGTTTAGGCAATGAATTTAACAATTCCTTTATAACAATACAAGATAAATACATTTCAATCCCATACATTCCCAAGCTTGCTGAAAAAATCAAAAAGAAGCTTTCAAATACAATTTCAAAATAGCATATAACAACAACAATAATTTAGGTAAAATGTTTTTTACAAACCTTAAGGATAAAACCCAACTAAACATGCAATCTGAAGTGGTGTATCAGATTGATTGCAGCTATTGTACCTCCAATTATATCGGTCAAACAAAGCAGCTACTGAAAAACAGATTAGCGCAACACAAATACTCTATAAAAGTTAATAGAGCTTCACCCTCTAACCAAAAAACTGCATTAACTGACCATGCCAACGATAACAATCACAATTTTAATTTTAACAAACCAACAATCTTACATAAGGAGAACAATCTAAAAAAGAGATTATACTTGGAAATGATCGAAATACAAAAAAGTCCAACAGCAATTAATTATAGAACCGATATTGACAATCTAAGTTCCATTTATCATAATTTATTCAAATAAAATATCAAAATATCACGTTTCTTAAATAATATGCTTCATTTGCTAATATCACTTTGTATAGTAAAATTTCAAATTTCACTTAGTACTACCCTGCATTAAAAGAATGTATGCAGTTCCAGTTTTAAGCCTTCCGCGCACTTATTGATAAAGTGCAAATATGTGTATGTAACCTTGCATTATTTATCTAATAAGCTTAGACATCCTGCATTCCTCAACATGAAAGCAGCTAAATTATTAATTGTGTATTTATAACAGTTTCTTATATGTCAAAATGTAAATTTAATCAATTAATTATTTAAATTTTTATAAAAAAAAGTTGTAATGATTAAGAAATAATGATTTCCAATACTTTAATAAACCGTAGGTATACATATATGAGGAAATTTTTTCGTGTTTGCTAACCTATTGTTCTCTATAACTATTCAGATTTGTAAATTTTCCAATTTTATCCTTTCAACATAATGTTTTTATAATTCTTAAACTGAAGAAGCCAATTTTAATTGTGCGAAACGTATTTAAATATTAAACTGTTTACGACTTAATGATTTTTATTTATCTTTAATATTAATCATGCAAATTTTAACAATAAACTTGACTTTAATAATCTTGAAAAATAATTTTTAAAATTGTTTATTTATTTTACTTTATGTATTTAAAATTATATATTTTATGTTATTGTCGTAATTTGCGTTAAGTTTTCCTGTATATATTACCTACATGAAATAAATTAAAAAATTTCCCCAAAAGTGTGTTTCATTTATTACGTTAAATACCTATTGAAAACAAATAATTCTGTGTATTTACCAGGGCTGTAGAGTCGGAGTCTGGAGTGGGAGTCGGAACTTTTTGGGTGGAGTCGGAGTTGAAGTCGTTATAAATTACCAAACTCTGACTTCCACTTCACATTTTTTTTGTAACAACTCTGAAAACTGAAAACTAATTGAACTGTACTACTGACTATTTTAAGACTCAGGCTCAGGGTTGATAAAAATCACTATTTCTTTGGAAAAAAAAATCGATTTTTATTGATTTAAATTCGATTGTTTTATTGAAATCCAACATTTATCAATTTTTTTATTTTTATCTATTTAATAGTTTATGAAAATGCACGTGTACTATAATAGTTATTTAACCAACAAGTCTGTTAATGAAGGCGATTAATAATCGAAACTGTTTAAAGCACGAACGAGCGATAGCGAGTGAGTGCCTTTAATAGTTGAGATTATTAATCAGCCATTAACAAACGAGTTGATTACAACATTTTTTCGTTGACCGCAAAATCTTTTTTTGTCGCGAAAAATTTGATTAATACAACTAACCTCCATGCAAAATATCATCAAAACGTCAAAATCACAAAAACAGTTAATTAATGAAAAAGGGTGTATTAATCAAAAACAGTGTATTAATAGATCTATTAATCCATTCTTTTCTGAAAAACAGTTAATTAATGAAAAAGAGTGTATTAATCAAAAACAGTGTATTAATGACGTCTATTTATCCATCCTTTTTTAGGAAAAATAATTCATTAATATTGAAATTAACAAGCGATCAACGAAAAAATAAGTTAATTCAAAGACGCACGAGTGTGCAGAGTGTGTTCTAGAATCAGTGTTGCCACCGCTTGTAAATTTAAATCTCTACCAAACTATTTAAAAATTCCTACTTTTTCCTTATACAGCGAAATAGACGGTTTTTCTATATTTTACCAGTAACTTTTTTATGTAATAGAAAATAATACAAAGAAAGTAGTACTACACACCATTTGTAACTTTTATAGTGCACCTTATTTTTCATTTAGGTTTCACTTTCAATACAACTACGATTTCAGGTTTTACCATCTACTTACAAATGCTTTTTTTTGTTCTTAATTTTAAACACATGCATTCTTGTTATTGTTAATTTATGATTCAAAATTGCAAATATTAAACAAGATTATAATTATGTAATTTATTATAATCAGAAGCCACGTGGCACAGTTGGATAAGCACCAGGCTTGCATTAAGCAAGTCCACGGTTCCAATCCCGCGGGGGCGGAATTTTTCCAAAGCCTTGGCGATTGGAATCGGGCTAGGTGAGACCATTCACAATTGGGCACCAAATCAACTGTGCTCTACTCAGAACCACAGACCTAAGAGATAGAGTAACAAGGTCAACACATCATCAAGACACACACCTCACACAATGGTTGCTGCGCAAGCCCCAAAGGCACGCTCCAACTCTGTATCCCGAATCCGGGGCGAGTACCACCAGATGCCAGCGCATAAAGCACCAGCCTCTACGCCGTAAGGTAGGTGAGGTTTACAGATAATACAATACAATTTATTATAATCAACCACATTCACCAAAGCTTGCAAAAATCCTCATGAGCCGGTAAAGTTTATCAGACAGATGAAAATGTATGAGGGGGTGGGGGGTTATCAATATTCTAGTACTGTCGAAGTTAGATTCAAACTACTAAATATCAGGAGTTGGAGTCGGATTTTATTTTACCGACTCCACAACCCTGGTAATCACAGTAATTAGTTTCAGAATCTGCAACAAAATTATGCACAGTTTGAATGCACGTTATAATAGCTCCAGTCATTAGTGAACTTTTACCTACAATACCTAATACTTGTGATAAATAGGTTTTTAATTACCTATAAAAAATAGAACGACATACTAATTTCTAAATAATTTTCGATCTATGATAACAAATAAATTAGCCTAAATAGTTTTCAAACGGTTCATGTAAAATTATATTAAAACTGCACTTCTCCACTGACCGTACGTTTACAAGCAGAACTTTACAATTCTAGCGGGACGGTAAACGCCATCGGAGTCTAAGTGAAAGATACTTCGGGCTGCGCCGGTGTTATTTTTCTTACATGATTTTAACTGTAGTAAATTAACATAGACGCCAACTAAACTAAAATTTAGACTCTCATGATTAAAATTTAATTTCTATAATAAACAGGTTTTGAAAATTGCAAATAGTTTATAGAAATTCTACAGAAAGTTATTAAGTGTTTAGTTTTAGTTACTTACTTCAATCTGAACTTCCCTCATTGCACTTGGCCTTATGCGTGACAAGGCAAACTTCAGGTCATCGAAGCCAATGATAGACTCGCTGCGTTTTGTGGCATGCAAAGCGGCTCTAGAGCACAAAGATACAAGGTCCGAACCAACAAATCCATGGGCCGAATTAGCAATTTCTTGCAGGTGATTTTCAACTATATTATTAGGTACATCCTCTAATAATTTTTTTAGAATATCCAGCCGTCCCTTTGGATTAGGAGTAGGGATTTCAATTTCTCTATCCAATCGACCACATCTCCTAAATGCTGGGTCAATGGAATCTGGCTTGTTTGATGTGGCTAATATAAATACTTCAACAGTTGTTGAGCCATTGATGCAATCAAATAAGTTTAAAAGATTCGACATTATTCTTTTTTCTGAATCATTTATACGTGAACTCCTTGATGGGCAAAACAGATCAATTTCATCAATGAGAATTACACTGGGGGCATGAGTGAGAGCTTCTTCAAAAAGTTTTGTAACAGTATCCTCTGTGCTTCCTGCCGATGTATATAAAGTTGTCATGTTTATACTAACGACGTTAACACCGCTCTCTTTCGCAAGTGCTTTGGCAGTCATAGTTTTCCCAGTGCCTGACGATCCGTATAGTAATACTCCTCTGCTAATAGTTGATTGTGACAGAGTCTTACATTTTCCTAACGCTAAATTCATTAAGTCTCTTAATTCAGATATTTCTGCATCTAAACCTCCCACTTTTGACCAAAGATTTGTTTTGCTCGCTTCCTCTTGGTATTCTATTTCACTTCTGTAAAGCATTAGTTTAAATAACTAATAAAATGCAATGAACTATACATACCGAAACAGATTCCATTTTGTTTTTTCATTGACTTTGTAAAAGGTAGGATCTTCGTTAATAGTTAATCCATCAAACTCGTCTTCAAGATTTCGATTTACTTGTGTTCCTTCATTGCAGATAACATCTGAAGCTTCAATAGATTTTATCTCAAATTTCAGCATTCGTCCATAGAACATTATCATGATCTTATTTCTTTCTATCAATAATCTGTTAACATGGGACCTGTGGATTCGATTCTGCAATTCTGGAGATAGCTCCAGAGATTTTAGATTCGTTATAGCTGTTAATGTGATCCGTTGTGCCTCTCTTATTGGTGTTGTGATTTTTGAAACAGACACGTTTATTTCTCTTTTTTCAAACAACAAATCCATTCCTAAAATTGAACTCTATTTTTTGGTTTTTAAAATTTAGTGCAGTCACTCCACACTTACCATTTTTTGTAAATAAAACTGAAATTAAGGATTTTTCTGCAGTTGGCCATACAACTCTTGCACAAGGGGCACATTTATTTTCTATATCACGCACCATAGCATATTCCCCTATTGCTAAATCGCATAGCTGTATCGCTGATTGACTTAAAAATACCAAATTGTCTCGATCTTGGGATGAAATTCCTTTAACTTCTTCTATCGCTTTAAGATCTAGTAAACCATACAGTACTCCATTTTTTACAAAATGATGAGATATTCCCGGAACAGATGGCGGGCAATTGCTCGAATGATTTTCAATATCTTTGTGCATAATGTTCGTTTTACATTTTTCACATTGGAACCATGGTGTTGATGGCTTTTTAAGTTTTGGAGGAGTCATCGTCTTGATTTATATGCCAACTTTTAGTTGTAATCCTAAAAGATAGTTGTTATAATTATGTATGTTAATTTTCTTTCTGGAATGGTACCATTCCTGTATGATTAATTGCCAAATAGCAATAAGCTAATATATGAAGGGTAGATAGTTGTTATAATTATGTATGTTAATTTTCTTTCTGGAATGGTACCATTCCTGTATGATTAATTGCCAAATAGCAATAAGCTAATATATGAAGGGTTAGTGTGAAGAAACGTTTTTGAAAATATTGCCTAGGTCGTACTACACAGAGATCAATAAAAAGACCAATTAAGGCAGACTGTGATATGTGTTATACGTTTGGCAGTACTGAAGTGTATTGTCAGTCTATGTCAAATTCGAGATTAAAAGGTTAGGTTTGTTTGTTTGACACAGACTGACGCAAAACTTAACCTGCAAATATCGAATTTGACATAGACTGACAATACACTTCAGTACTGCCAAACGTATAACACATATCACAGCCTGCCTTAATTGGTTTTTTTATTGATCTCTCGTTATAAGGTCACAATGGTTTGTGTATCATGTACACAAACTACACTACTATATTTAGAAAGTCATCTATCACATTATAATTAAATGAAAGCTGTTCATTAATAATAGTATATTAAAGTATGAGTGGATAACAAGGTCTTTAAAACACGCGCGAGTTTTCGAGCAAGACGGCGTAGCCGGAGTGCTCGAAATAGAGCAAGTGTTTTAAAGACCAGTTATCCACGAATACTTTACGCTATTTTTTATTGTACCTCCAATACTGGAAATAAATTACGCACTAAAAACTTAGAAATAATTGTTGTGGTGATAAATCGAGAGGGCATAATAATATTGCTGCTATAGTTACGAGAATTATTTACGTTTTTGTCGCGTCCATGTCCGTTGTTGCATTCAGTCGTTTCCTTGACAATCTTTAAAGCTCGGCGAGCTTTAATCGCCTGTATTCGCACGCTCAGGCGTGCTTTAAACGGCGATTCTAATGCAGGTATAATAAAAAACTGTTTGGGGTTGGCGATTATTTACTGAAGTCTGCATTAAGTGCATTGATTCTCAGTTCAAATGTTTAATTAAGAGATGACATAAGCTTTTCAAGTCATGCCTAATGCTTAATATTTTTATTAATAATGCAGATATAACATGCAATTTATATGCGTTTAAAATATTATTTATGAAAAGTAATGGAATAAAAATAGGTACATGAAATTTTCTCAATGCTTCAGTTTATGTAACCAAAACTTAACGATATAAAATTCATTTTATCATTCTCCAGTTTATGAAAAACATTGATTGCAAATAATTTTTTCTTTAGATAAAATACAGAGCAATCAAGATTGAACGCGGGAGCCCATGAAAATTATGACCAATGTCACTGTCTACATTGCACTTTATAAAGCTACATTTGAGCTACAAGTAACTATAAATTTATATATTAAATTGTTAAGTAACATTAAAATAACATGTGGATAAGATAAACAAGATGTTGAAAATGAATTTTAAACTTAAAAAAAATTTACAGTTCATGTCAACAAAAGGCATACTACAGATTAGGCAAGTTTTATTGCTTTCAATGGTTCATGAGATTAAGTTTATTTTTGATCTCCTGTAGTTAGCTTTGGCGTCGTCACATATCACATATTTTCTGCTTTTCAAATACCGATGGCCGATAATTAAATAACGGGTCTGTAAAGATAAAAACAGGTCGGAGTGCTTACGAAAATTTGTTGCACCGAGTGCAACATTTGTAGCCTGCAGGTAGGAAGGTTTGCAAAAGCAAGACGTTAGCCAATAACTTTCTATGCGCATTATACACGATTCTTTCTAAGAGTTTAATTAAATAAATTTAAAAATATTTAATAGTACATACTTTAGTAGTTCAAAAATATTCTAAAGTGAGAAACACACAATCCAGTTGCGTTGAACAAGCTTGTTTTGTAAAAAATTATTAACTGTCACTTTGACAAGGCGTTTTAAGGACGAACAGAAAGTACACACTTTCTATGCCTCGAATCGCCTTACATAAATGAAATGTAACATTTACTAAGCATCCAAATGTTGTAAAAAAATCAACTTTCTAAGCGATTAGGAAAAGTTATTTCGTGTGACTAATTGTTTCAAAATGTGTGATTAACGTTTATATGGTTATGAGACAGAATAATGATGTGAAATTACCAATTTTTTCTGTAGGCCAATTCTTCACTAGTAAAGAAAGAATCTAAATGTAACACAACCGTATTTTACAATCATTGTCAGCTTCCGCATTTTATAGGTTAGAGTTTGGGTTTACGACACCACCATGTGAGTGCTCATTTGAATTACTCATACCTAGAGGTAGTAATATAGGGAGGCGGATCCACGTCAATATAACCTACAAATTACAAAAGTTAGTTAAAATGTTGCAATTTTGCGATTTCTCGATTTAAAAAGATCATAATGTACCCCTCGGCACTGAAGTTCTCTTTTATTCCTCATGTGGTTTATTTGCCTTGGTCCTACGCACAGTACGAGCCTCGGAAACTAATTCCGCATTGATGATAAAAAGCTAAACTAAGGTGCCTTGGTATACAAACTACTATTATTAGTACACCCAAAGAGTATACCACGGCACTGAAGTTAAACTTTTTATTACGCATGTGAACTTAGTTGCAGAGGCCCAAGACAAATAAGCCACATGAGGGATGCAAAGAAATTTCCAGTGTCGAGGTGTAAGGTGGAGTTGGGTAACTGGGACATAGTTTTACAAGATTTGAACTTTATTGGTTAGCCAGGACCATGATTTTTGGAGAATCGATTTGAAATTTTACCTGTAGCTTCCTCAGACATATATGTAAATATGGTGAAAAACTCAATATAGTGATTAAATTTATTCACACAGTTTTTTTGTTTTTTTAAAATTTTGTTTGATGGTCCCAGTTACCCGGAGTTTTGGGGTAACTGGAACAGTCCCCTCTATTTTGAATTGGGTGTAGATGTTAAGTGCTTCTGGGTAACTGGAACCATGTTTGATATTAGTATATTTTTAATGCCGAGTTTGGTTGCGATATCTTGACGTGATCAGAAGTTATCCCAGTTGTATGGAAATGATGTATAATACAGTAGGTTGAAGAAAAATTTGTTTTATTAATAAGAAGTTTATAAAAAGGCTTTGAACGCAAATATTAAACAAAAAACTGCATAAACACAAATATAAGTGAAAATTATTGTATCTAGCTGCCAGTAAGTACTTAAGTAATATATTTTTCCAGTTCTGGTACATTAAATATCCCCCTTTTATTTACAGGTGTAGGGGGAGCTATTAGTTTTAGTATGTCTTTTTCCTCATACCAGAGTTCATCAACACTGGTGGGCCACCTCCAATGAGATCCATATTTCCCATATTTTTCCATGCACGATATTTTTACGGTTTTCTCATTCTGTTCTATTACTCTCCCGGGAAAATAAAGGTTATTGTACAGAATGACCACAAAATCATTCTCCACAACCCCTAGAATTTTTTCATCACCTTCATCTGATTCAGATACCGGAATTGACATGTCCGTATCACTGGACGAGCTCTCTGCAATGCGTGGCGAAGGTTGTTGCTTCTTCTTTTTTGCCTTTCTTTTTTCTAGTCTTTCTGCTTTTTTTTCTTCAATTTCTTTTTTACGCAGTTCTTCAGCCTCTAATTTTTGTAAAAAATCATCTCTGGTTATTATTTCTGCTGCTGTACAGATTCTTCTGCGTTTCACAGGAACTTCTTGGGTAGTGTTTGGTTTAACATAGTTTAGTAAAATATCTTCAAAGCGTTGGTTCTGCGTCTGTTCCCTCTGTGTAACAGCTAAATGCTCTTCCTCTTGTGTTGTATCTGGGTTATTTACCCTAGCTTCATCAACATTTTCTTCTGTTGTATCATCTGGATTGTTTACCTTTTTTAAGTTTTCATAGTTTTTTAGATCTTCAGGTTTAAAAACTGCTTTACTTATTGCTTCATAATTTACAGGACTGCCGTTTAGAGGAATAATGGTTTCATCATATATACCAGTCTTTTTAAAACCGTTGATAATCACACTATTTGGCATTTCTTCATAAATCTTATTTAAAATATCTACAAACAAGGGCTTTGGAATAATCTTACGGGGATTTTGCCTCTGCCACTTTACCAACTCTTGATCCCACCTACACTTCAAGGATTTGTTGACTGCAACATCGAGGGGCTGAAGATAATGAGTAGTGTGTGGAGGCAATTTAATAATGTGCACATCATTTTCTCGTGCTTTCTTTATCACCTCGCTATTTATATGACTTAGATGACCGTCAAAAATGAGAAGTAAAGGACGTTCTTCAGGCACCGATGGTAAGAAGCAGTTGGTGAACCACTTTGTAAAAATGTGTCTGTCCATCCATCCTCGTTTGCTTGCTGAGTATGCCGTTTGGTTGTGAGTATTCTTACTGATCCATGACTCCAATAGATTTTTTCCTTTAAACACACAAAGTGGCGGTAGCTTTTGCCCAGATGCCGAAATACACAACAATACAGAGGTGTTCTCTCTTCCACAGCTTCCTGTCATGCGTATTGATCTAGCACCTTTTGCACCTACAATTTTGGTCTTGCTTGGATCATGGCCAAAAGAGGTTTCATCACAATTGAAAATTAGGTGCGGTTTATTTTCAAGTCCTAAAGCTTTTATCTTACTGTCTATCAAATCATAAAACCCATAAATGATAAATGGATTGATTTGAACCATTCTTGCTGCTTCTACAGCTTGTGGTTTTTTGATAGACATATTATTTCGTTTACAAAATGATATAAACCACGCTTCCCCCGGTCTTCCGTTTTTAAAGCGGGTTTCTAGATTATTTTCTTGAATGTAAACCGCAGCCACATCTAAAACTTCACGTCTTGACAGACCGAACCCCCATTTTTCCATAACCTTCAAGTTGTCGGCGAGATCCTTTTCTTGTTCTTTGGTAAACTGTAATTTTCCTCCTCCACCTTTCCCCTCTTCTGCTACGCATCCTTTTCCTCTTGTTCCTCTTACATAATGCATCAACGTTGATCTCGGAATGTTATAGAATTTTCCTGCTGCTCGCATTGTTCTTCGTCCTTCTTTCACATCTTCAACTGCTAACTCTAACTCCCTTCGCGTGTAACGATTACCAGCTCCTTTTTCAGTTTTTCTAACGTAAGTTCTGCCCATGTTGGATGGCTAGAAAAAACATACAACTCACATATCATCTACGGGTAACTGGGTCACACCGGTCCCAGTTCCCCAAAACGCAAGTTCCAGTTACCCCTTTTTATATAAAAGTTATGGCCAACTGGGACACCCGGTGTAACATAACCTCTAAACAGGTACTACTAATGTTTGTTGGTATTTACACTAAGAAATAACTTTTAACTTACCTACAGCGCAATAGTTAAATTAATACAATTAAAAGTGTGATTTTTGGCTTGCACCTTAATGAAGCCAGCACGCACTTGTAACTCCATATAACTGAGTCATCTAATTGAGGTCGGGAAAACTACGCACATTTGACAGGAACACTGGATGTGGTTACTGTACCGCGTTGCCGGTACTTTAAGCTTCCTTAACGTAAATATTTGGAACTGTTTTCTGTTAAGGTAGTAGATTTAGGAACTAAGGTCCCACTTACCCCATGGTTCCAGTTACCCAACTTCACCTTACATTATGTTTTTTGAAATCGAGAAATCGTGAAATTAACATTTTTTCGCATTTTGTATAATAATGTGCTAGGTATTTTACTAAATTCAAAATCGATTAATAAAGTGCACTTTGGTGCATATAAATGTCACTTTACTATATCGTAATGTCACTGTCAAATTCCAGGATAGCAGGTTAGGTTTTGTGTCAGTTTAAACTGACGGAAAACCTAACCTACTAACCTCGAATTTGACATAGGCTTACAGTGCCACCAACATATTATTCATACGTTTGAATTTCTACAGCCGCCTTTTTTAATGGACATGCGGTATAATGCTATTATATAAATGTTTGTTTATAAATAATGGTGATGTACTAACACCCCATGAAGGAGATTGGCCTGCAAGGCGGAAGGTCAGAGCTTCCGTATCCTCGCTATCACACCCGGCTGTCGCGTGTCAAATTCATGACAAGTGGTAATGTGGTGAGCATCACGCAGTAGACAACCGCATTATTACCCCTTATTCTTTCGAACGCAGGTTCCCAATTATTTAAAGCGACTGGGTAGGCCGCCCGCCAGGCGTCGATCTGGGATTTGAACTCCAGACAAATTTAATTTTTAATTTTTAACTAGATTTATTTTGTTCATTTCATTGGTTTTAATAATTAAACTTTAAGACCATATTTCGCGATTTTTTTCACTTATAATTACACGAGAGCTTTTTTTTTGTCGAAGTAAACTTGACATTTTAATGAGAATTTTTTGCTTGGCAATTTAACGAAAAAAACTGCCTCCGAAAAAATTACGAGCCGAAGGACGAGTTAGTGTATTCTGAAATTTTTATCCGCGCGATTGGCATGAAAATCACATCATACCTTAATTACGACCTGGAGAACACCAATATCATAAAAGTTCCTGTGGATGGCTAGGTGTTTTCCCAGCATTCGTGAAATAAATCGTCAGTTGGAGGTCCCAGTAAACAAATGCAATTTTAAGCGTCCTTTTAAAATGGGCCAATGATAGATTTGCCTGAAAAACAATAGAACGATAAGACGCTACTTGAAGGCGCAATTATTCAAAATCTTACCGTAAAAATCTGTTTATTTAATTGCTTGATAATTCAGTTTACACGCGAGTTGAAGAATAACTCGAATTTCTTGTGCGAGAATTTGACGTTTCAGAATAGCGACGGCGCAGTACGCCTAATTTTTAGTTCAACAGTCTACTTTTCCAGTGGCGTATCATTAAAATTTTAACTTACAAATTTAGGAACCTCAGACCCGTAGAGATTGAGTTTTTATTTTCATGTCTCTGTTTTCAAATGAGCTAGCGAAGTTATTATATTAGATGAATGGATTAAATAAAGGGCAAACTACCATAAGAATAATTCTCAATTTGGCGTACCCAACAAAATAAGTTAATCAGTCAGTTTGATCTTAGCAAATGGTAAAACTAAATATTGTGTGGTGACCTATTTTATTTGCACCTTTTTAATTACATCATTATTAATGGATCCAGCTAAGGTACTATATTTATACGAGCAAGCTCGTCCGCCATTTTGAGTTACTGAAAGTGGCGGTAAATTCAAATTCTAGTTACTTTCCAAATAGCATATGGTAAGTCGGAAAAACAACGATCATGTCATTTAATTTTATCCGTATTAAAAAAGATTGGTTTTTAAACAATTAAAAAGAAAGCAGAAACCTCGAAACGAAAACACTGTTAACTAACAAGCACGTGGTTCAAACTAGAGAACTTTAATACTACCTTAGTTCAAACAACAGTGACGAGTGACAGAACTCAATAGAACTGACAGATACAGTTGACAGCACAGAACAACACCTATAGATTTAAATAACCACACTTGGATGAAGGCTGTAATTATAATTAGCATCGTAATGGAATGCACCAAGATTTAAATCAGCATGCAGTGGTCGTCTGGATCGAGCAGTACGTTCTCCAACGGTTTCTAGTCTTGCTTGGTTGACAGACGACAGAACGCACGGTTACCGGTCAGCGCAGCCAACGGCCTGGCGCTAAAATCCCTGTGACACAAAATCTAGTGGGATAAGCTTGCCTGGTTAATAAAGCACTCTAGATCCAGCCAAAGATGATCCCTGCGTCATCGTTACACGAAGTTAGCACAGAAATTGTTTTTGTATGCTTCACTCTCATTATTTGCGAGTGCGACAAGGATAGCATAACATTAGCACGTCTCTGGGTCTTTGGGAGTGGATTTGACTAGCGCGGTATGCGTTTGTAAAATATAGTGTTGCCGACGTTAATAATAAATCCGTAGACTAAATAAAGATATTATCAGTAAACAGTAAATAAACTAGATATATCGGCAAAATTATTTTGAAAAAATTGAGTGTGGTTAAATCAGAAATTACAGATAAATGAGATTAATTTTACTAACAATTTAAGATTTTTTACAGATTTTTGTAAAAAGATCCGTAAGTATAGGCAACGTTGTATGCGTCCACAAACATATGATGAACATCTGACTTGTCCTTCACATTTTTCGAGGTTAGTTTTCCCGTACAAACGTTTTTTGACAGTTTTGGCCAACAATAAGCAGCAGTTCTTGTCAGAACTAATAAAACGTACGTCAGTGCAAGGCAAGACTTTGCGTTCGCAGTCTCAACAATTGTTGCTGAATCTGTTAAGTTATTTTGAGAAGGAAAAAGAAAATGGTGGGCATTTACTTCCTTTATCTTGTGTGCAAGAGGTATGGCACGTTAATTAATTGCTTACGATTTTATTGTACAATTACTTGTTTATTGCAGCGAGCAGCTGAGGCTTTAGGGATAGGCATTGCTACTGTGAAAAGGATCAAGGCTCGTCGTAGCAACCAACCAGTTTTATTTAGTTCTCGTAAAAAAAGAAATAGAAAACTGCAGACCTGCCAGAGTCTTTTAACTGGTCATCAAGGAAACTGTATATAAGATGTACAGTGAAAGTATAGCGTACTTATCAAGTTTATTTGATTTTATAAATGTGAATTTTTATATTTATTCCAGAAAAACACATTACTCTCAAATCTTTAAATGATGAACTTTAAGAGTATCACATTCTAATAGGCAGAAGCAGTTTAAACGTTGTTCTGCATGACCTTGGTTTTAAATTTCTCAAAGACAACAATCGTAGATCATTAGTTGAAAATGCAAATATCGCCAGTTTGCGTCTTCTGTGTTTAGAGATTCTCTTTTGATAAGAGTATTGCATCGCAAGGGTTTAAAAATGGGATACTGAAGCGCAACACCTAGTCCCTCTTACGCAAATGTCAACCTTACCTACTATCCTGTTTTTTACTTAACGAAGCTTTGATGACCAAATAAAGGCGAAATAGCCTTAACATAAGATGCGGAGCAAATGCCGCATTCATCCGGTGTAACCCGAGGCATGTCCGGAGGCTACCGATGACAGACCCAGCACCAGACTCAAGCACAATCTAAAGACACATTGTCTAAGATTAAAACATGGAAAAAGGTTAAAGGAAGAAAGGCTACAGAGCACAACTAGTAGCTAGCAAGATTAAGACAAGAATACAGAGAGGCCAGCACCACAGCTAAGAGAGCTACAAGAGGCGATAAAGGCAATGGATAGATTACCTACCCATCTAGCACACGTAGCAGGGAAATTCAACAACGCACGAGAACCAATCGTGAGCAAAGAGCTGTACACCAACATCTAAGGAATTCTTCAAATGAACCCACTGTCGAAGAAATTAAGAAAGAAATTAACCAGCTAAAGCTTTGAAAACAGTCGGAACAGATAGTATACCACCTGAGCTATTCAGATTCAACGAAACAATACCTACAGAGTGGAAGGACGGTCTGATTATCAAACTCCTAAAGAAGGGTGATCTTGGTGAGTGCCTAAATTGGCAAGGGAAATTGTTAATATGATAAATAAAATGATTCCTACTATTATAACCAAACTGGCAGAGACCGTAGAACCCACCCTTCCCAATTAACAAGCAGATTTCAGATCTCATCGAATACTTCATTTTTTTTGCGTTCAATTCCGGTACGTTTCAGTATCCCATATGCATATACTGATTTGTAACTTGTTGTCCTAAAAATTTTCTATCCTTGTTCTGTTGTGATATCAATGTTAATTCTAATTAGGTGCTTGATAATATATCTGATTGGACCATGGTATTTTAAGTGTAAAAACTTCCAAACTGTATTTACCATTGTATTTTATTATATAATAGTAAATAGTATTTTATTAGTTAATTTATATAATATGTATATTATCAAAATATCAAAAACCTTCTCTACCGTTAGGTGCAACGTATAAATAGATAACCAAATAACTACAACTTAACTAAAATAACAGAATTTACAATTTTCTACCAATAATTAAAATAACTTCATTCCCTTATACATCGTATAAACGCCTTGCCCATTCTTTTTTGATTTTTGGCGGTCTTTTCCCTTCACTCCAAGTCATTCCTTTTTCAATTAGGTTTTCTTCTACTTTCTTGCCCATAATTTTCTTGCTCTTCACCCATTCTTATTGTGTCAAAACCATTTAATTTGTTAAATAATAAAAATGAAATATGTATTGTTAAAGAATCCTGTGTCTTTAATTTTAATTAAAAGCCAAATGAAAGCTAGAACCGCATACCTAACCTCAAAAAGTATATTATATGACAACTCTGTCAACCTCAATTAATTGTCAAATTATGGATGCTGATTTGACTAGGAATTTTTTAATCTTATACCACACAGACAGCATTGATGACCAGGGATCTTCTTTCGTCGGATGCATAGTATCGAGAGATCCAAAAAAAACTGTTCCTCAGCGGGCTGTGGAAATTCAATGTATGAATAATATGTTGGTGACACTGTACGTCAATGTCAAATTCGATGTTAGTAGGTTAGGTTTTCCGTCAGTTTTGACACAAAATGACGCAAATCCTAACCTGCTAACCTCGAATTTGACATTGACGTACAGTGTCACCAACATATTATTTGTACGTTGAATTTCCACAGCCCGCTGAGGAACAGTTTTTTTTGGATCTCTTGATATAATCGTACACAATACTAGATAGGGTCATTGCAATATACAGTGTGTTGCGTCGAATTATCGAACAGTTGTAACGTCTCACTCATTTAGCTTTCATTGGGCACTTTTTTGTAATTGTCAAACTGTTACAGTTGTGTTTCTGTCTTTTGCAGTTCATTTACCGTCAGTTAACATAGTTTATATGTCTAGAGTTTACTATTTATATCGTTTTACGAAATTATTGTCGATTTACAGAATTTATGTCAATTTATGTCAGTAGTTTAAGACGCTGCACAATTACCGAACTGCCGTAGATATATTTTATCCGCAAACGTCACAAAAGTGACAACTTATTTGTCTTTATTGACAAGGTAAAAGTGTCACTTTATCTGCCTAAGCAGATAAAATAGCAACTTTTGCGTACTTTACCTGCCTAAGCACACAAAATCGTTGCTCTCTTTCTTTCTTTCTATGTTTGTTCGCTATCTCCTTCGAAGATACTGGACCGATTAAATTGTATGATGGCTTAAAACTTTGCTAATTTTTAGACTTAGATCGTAGGCCGGTTTTTATTTTCAAAAAGAGTACTAAAAAGTTTTAACCTTTAAGCAGCGGATCGGAGCATCTGTCGCCGTGGGTTATGGTGTGACAGCTGCTGTGGCCGTGTGCTATTAGCTAGGGTGATTCAGTATGTTCATATATTATTACAGTAACGCGTTATTTGAACAACAGAGGTTGGCGCAGGGGTACAATGCTCGCCTGTCACGCGGGTGTCCTGGGTTTGATTCCCGGCCTATGCATCTTTTTTTTTAAATATATTAATGAAATTTACTTGAATACGTTTGCGGATAAAATAGTATATGTTATTCGGAGTAAAAGTGACTTTATGTGGCTTAGCTGAATTATTTGCCTCACTAACGTTCGGCTAAATAAACTTCAGCTTCGCCACATAAAGTATCAGTTTTACTCCTAATAACATAATCTACTATTAGATTTACATGTGCCCTTTTACTTCCTTTTACAATAAAGGAAGTATTGGATATACCCCAAATATTCGAAATTGAGTTTTCAACAGATCTTCACGTTTTAGAGTCCCCTGAACCCAAAACACATATTTTTGTTCATTGGTCTGTGTGTGTGTTTGTGAAGAGAATATCTCAAACACAGAAAGAGGTATGGCTTTTAAACTTCATATACCGGGTGGCCATAAACATCTTAGATCCCGGTAGCCATGGAATTAGCTACTTATAAATGTTGGTTAGCATTATACATATTTCAATTATAATAAGTATTGGTATGAAATGTAATAAAATGCAAATAAGAGGAGGGGAATGTGCCCCAGATTCTGCAGTTTAGCGTACGACTCGATTATAAAAATCTCCTGTTCTAATTTCAATACTTATTGCAATCTGTAATAATTTTTGAGTGATAGGAATTTTAGTTGTGATGACATTTAGTTTAGTTGGATTCATCATTTTAATAAAGCGGTGTTGATTCCAAAGGTAATGTGATATCAGATATTTATGGCCACCTGGTATAAGTTTTATGTACTATCTAGATGCGGCAGCAAGATTTTGAAGAAAATCACATAACCGGAAGTAGATGTTTACTCTTGTGATTTTTCGATTTTCTCAAAAACGGCTCTAACGATTTTTTTTAAATTTTACATTTTTATTACATTTTTAATGTGTATTGATGTGAAATAGGTGATTTTCCAGTTGACTACCTCAAAAATAGGCCTTTTTTGTCTCTTTTCCATTTTTTTCGTTAACTCCTATTTTAAATAGAACACCCGGTATATTATTACATTTTTGAATTCAGCTTAAAATTTTAGAGAAAGTTTGTCTCTTGAACTAACGCTCTATTTTGTACCGTTTTTGTAGAATTGTCATTTTTGAAAATGTTTGACAAATGCTTAAGATTAAAAATCAAATTTTTGGCTAATTATAAGATCACTGTATAGGAAGTTGTGTGCGTGTATCACAGCAGATTTTTATATACAGTTTCAAATATTTTTGGTTAATACATGCTATGTTAATTTAACTGTCGTGCCCTTTGCTATTGTGCATGCGATTTGCATGTTTATATTTTTACAGTTGTAAGAGGAGTTTGGCCAGTTGCCTAAGTGGATTTTAAAAAGGTAGGTCCGTTATTGCTGAACCGGCTCTCTGTCCAGATTACTGCCAAGTTTAAAGTTAAAAGGTGGGTCCATATGCTTCCCTTTTGCACGGTGGGTTCATCTGTACATATTTTTCTCGTGCAGGAATTGTGGTGGCGCTCAATCAATTTAGATCTGTTTACTGTTCGTTAGACAATTGCCCTTGTGTTATCTCGTGTTGGACCACCCCTCGCTTCACTACAGCCTAATCGGCTCTCTTGTTATGGGCTGGGCAGCGGTCTTATATGAGTTTCACTCCCGATTTCGTGAGATATCGTAGGCGCTAGTCGTCTTAGCTTTTTCGTAAATACCGTTATGAGCTAGCGCGTTGTCGCAAATGTCGTTTCAACTCGTAACAAAGTTTTTTACATAACGTATTTAATTTTAGGAATCCATGTAGCCTCCACTTCATGTGTAGATGAGACACTTGATGATTCATCTATTTTATCAGTAGGAAGTGAAATAAACCTAACTAATAAATTGCCGCATTTAGGTAAGGCAACCTCTCAGTTTCATGAATGGATTATACATACTAAAATATTTTTCTTATAGATATAACATTTAATGAAAGTACCCAAACTTCCCTAACACTCAGTAATTCGACTCCAAGGAAGCCGCATTTAAAATCAAGAAGTTTACAATCTTAAAAGAAAATGTGATCGACTAACAAATTCGCTAGCGTCACAACCAACTGCAGAAGACAGCACGTAAAAGAATTTTATCACATTTTGCAAGGCATCATGTAATACAGGCATGGCAAACTTTTTCGTCATGCAATTGGAGGTTGCATCAAAAAAGCCGAATGGATACAAATACTCAGAATTGTTTAAGCAATTTGCATTAACTGCTTATTTCTTAGGACCTTCGGCCTATAGGTTTTTAAAAGAAGAATTTAGCCTGCTTAGCAAGAGCACTCTTTGTAGAGTAACCACGAAATGGGACATCTCTTCTTGCTTAAACGATTTCTGCTACTTCAGCTGGTTTTAATTTCACCTGCAAAAAAAAGAGATTACTGAAAAGTTACAATAAAACATTTACCCTGCCAAAGCGGTTTGTGATTTCAATTAATTTGGGATGATACTTGGTGGTCAAAAGTAAAACATCCCTGCTGCCCCTCCATTTGAAAATGTACACACATTGACGTCTTCTCCAGATATGTTCACCTTTTTTCAACTTTTTTAATGTTATAACTTTGGGATTGCATTTTCTGTTACTCCGGAGAGTTCCTGTAGTATGAGTTTTATGCTTTAACAGATTTTCTGAGAGCTTTGCACTATGATAAAAGTTATCCATGACCAAATGGTATCATATGTTGAGATATGGACTCATTAATCACATAACAAACGCATCCACTTTAGATTCAAGGTCAACTGCTTCACTTTTCCCCTTGTATATTTCAATATTAAACAGGTAACCGTTTGGAGCACACAACTCGAAAAATTTAATTCCATATCTTGCTCTTTTGTTCTTTATATATTACCTAAAACTAAGCCCTCCACGAAAACGTAAAAACGATTCATCCAAACTTAAATGTTCTTTGGGACTATATGCATTTTGAAAATTTTGGATAAAGTCTGTCTTCAACTATGTTCTCATAAGAGCATAGATATCTTAAAATTTGCTCATATCTTCTTCCAGACATGGAGTGGGAAATATTGGGTGGTAATATAAAGGATCTATACAAAAGATTTTCCTGAGCTTGGGGTATCTTATTTGGACTCTAAGAAGTGTCAGAGCTATAAAAAGATTAAATTCCTTTGGTTCAATGTGAAGAAATTTAGACGATCTCAAGTTTTTTTTCTGTGGAGAGCAGATGTTTTGGACAAGTTCTCACCATCTTTATTCGAACAGCGTATCAACAAGTCTTGGACTTTAGCTGTTCAAAGCCATTGAAAGACTTCAAGAGCACTTATGTTATCTATAATATCGACTTTTATTCCCCCTGCATCATTGTCGAAGTTAAAATTTGGGATGTCTCCTACATCTTCAACTCATTCATCTAAAGAAACAAACAATAAATGTAACAAAAAATAGGAAAAGTCAAGGACAACTTACCGTCTTCATTTTCGATTGTTTCAGTTTCTGTGCCAGATTTGACGTCAACATGCCGTGAATAGACTCTGCTTCAATATTTTCTGAATCTAGGTTGATAAGGAGGGTCGTTTACATTAAATCCGCCGTCTCTGTCTTCAAATGGGTATGCTCTTTCTGACCTAGTAGAGTCACGTTCATTATATTCATCAGTTGACACTTCATCGTCTCCCTTCTTCCTTGGTATCCACCGTTTATGCACACCTCAAACAACACGTGTTATTCACGGGACAGTTATCAGAGAACTGCTTATAAAATGATGCAACCGTTACTGCTATAGCAGTTCGCATAACTACATGTGGTGCAGTAGATCAAGTATGGCATGGTTGCTCTAATACTATTAGTAGGGAGGCCAAGAGAATTAATAATTATTTTTTCGTACACTAGCATTGAAAGAGCTACTTTGCCGTAGGTACAATTTATTAATCAGAAAGTTGCACTTTGCGGTATTCGTACGGCAAAGTAGCACTTTGCTGTACGTTTCCTTAGTTACAACACATAAAACGTTAAGTACATAATAACATTACTCTACTTATTTGCTATATTCATTCATTCATAATCTATAGCCTCTTTTACCTTTCAGTGTAGAGGGCCATTCATACCTCGCGGGAAGTTGCTATATAGGTACGAGGATAAATTTAGTATTCCGTTTTGTATGTTAGTGTACGAAAAAATATTGTACGAAACTCGTATGAAAGTGGCTTTTCCATACTCGTCTCGAAATTCCGGACTCGGCCTAACGGCCTCTTCCGGAAACATCTCACTCGTACTGAAAAGCTCCACTTTCTATACTTGTAACGTAAATTACTATTTCCACGACCGGGAGTAGAAGTCGGTTTCTATAGCATCAAAATTGTGACAGAAGTAAAACATTTACTCCCTAGAAACTAAATAAGACAAAAATTTCCTTAGGGAGTTTTCATTATGACTGACAGAATAATTATGTCAAATTCGAGGTTATCAGGTTAGCTTTTCCGTCAGTTTTGACACAAACTGACGCAAAACCTAACCTGCTAACCTCGAATTTGACATAATTGTGAGCTCTTGTCATAATGACTTACAGTGCCACCAACTTTAAAATTTACCATAGGATACTTAATTTTAAAATAATTGTAACTAAAATGTCAACAAATGACGTTTTAAAAAACGGGTTTTCGTTTTAAATCTTCTGCAACGTGAAAAAAATAGTATATGCAACTCGGAGAGAATGCTAGTGTGCTTCAGTGCAATTTGTGACTCTCGGGCTGCGCCCTCAAGTCAGAAATTGTACCTCAGCAAAATAATGAATTTCTCTCTCTCATTGCATAATCTACTATTTCGTGGAACTGAGTAGGTTTATACCGACAAGTGATACCGTCGTAATTAGTATGTTTCGTTATAAAGCGTATGTTACGTTATAAAAAGTACTTAGTAACGCATCATTAACATAGGAACATTTGTATGTATGAATGTATGTGTGTACGCCTATGTGTATGAATCTGACAATATATCTACATTGCTCCCCTCTTTTGTCGTTTTTATCTTCATTTTGCCTATTTTCCTTTAAGATAAATTCATCGTATCGTTTTCCGCTTTCCCATTTGAGATTTTATAATTAAAGCTACTTAAATTACCTCCATCTTTTGTCATATTTTCCTAAAAATATAAAATCATGTGGGTAGCATTGAAACAAGGTTGCTACAAGCTTTATCTAATAAGCTCTAATACAAAAAATAATGGAAATTTGTTTTCTTCACAATACATGCTTTTCAGTAAATTCAATGTTTTTCAATGGAAAGTGGTATGTACAACGTGCATGGTAGTTACATAATAATAAACTACAGCAATCAGTAACATAAAAATCGTTAAGCTCTTTTTCATGTTGAAGATTATCTTCATCGATGCCGTCGTCAATAATTAGTGCATCTGTGTTGGTGCACCCATGTCCGGAGCAATTCTTGCACGTGTTTGAGCATTTCAAGCCACTCTGTCGACGCTCACAGTTTCTGACACACCCCGTATTACAAGTGCAAACAATGAGGGAGAGCAATTTTTCAGGATCAGCTGTCTTTGTGGTTGCAACTGGAGGCAAATAACCACCAATTCTTTTCCAACCCCATTTTAGTGAATCTTTATTGACATTGATCCATTGCTGCACTTGATGGTAAACTCTATAAGAGTGTTGTTGTCCAGCTGCTAATGTGGGGGAAAGTACAGCCAACCTCAAATTTGTGTGTACAGGCTCCTTTGCGATGGTCTGGAAGTAACATTGAAGGCGCAGAGTATCCGAATTATCTGAATTTGTTGATGCAAATATCGAAAAGAAGAAATGGTTCCAGCATCAGCTAGCGCATCTGGGTCTGCATTTGGGTTGTTAAAAGTCAACAGCTTTGTGTAAAGCTCCTTGTCATTTTGCACTTTTTCAGGAGGCGTTATTTTTCCCTTCACATGAATTGAAGAAACGGTATCACATCCGGCGAAAGTGTAAGCTGTCAAGAGAACATCCTTCATTTCTCCGATACCACGCTGTATGCACCAGTGCAGTAAACTTTTTCTTCTTGGTTACCTTTCTTCGGTACAATCATCTTCAACTGTTTGTTGGCTGGAGCATGAACAACCAACAAGATTAATAAATCGGTGTCATTGCCAATTACGATAGCCTCTGTTTCCTTCTTTGATTCGTCAATTGCTGTAAAAAACGATCTTGATGTCAGCACCACCTTCTGCCTGAATCACGGAAACAAAACTGCAAAATTACAAGAGTAAACACCTACTTCCGGTTATGCGATTTTCTTCAAAAGCTCGCTATCGCATCTACATAGTACACAAAACTTATATATGAAGTTTCAACCTCATCCGTTTTTGAGATATTCTGTTCACAGACACACAAACAGACACACAGACAGACCAATGAAAAAAATATGTTTTTTGGGATCAGGGGACTCTAAAACGTGAAGATCTGTTGAAAACTCAAATTCGAATTTTTGGGGTGAATCCAATACTTCCTTTATTGTAAAAGGAAGTAAAAAAACCCTCTCGCATTACACTTGCGCGTTGCGGTGCACCACCTCCTCTGGTTCGCGGAAGACCAACCTCGCTCAGTTTTCGAAAGACTGAATTAAAGACCTGATGATTTGGAATACTTCTGTTAGGGAATCTACGGTGGTATTCCCTAACGGCTGCTAAGGCGCTTCCATTGCAAAATCCATACACGAAAACGATGCCTGCTATTTCTCTTGGAGTAAAACCGTCATTTCGAAAGAAAATCGTTCTTTTAAAAAATACAAACAATTGATGGTTGTTTGTGATAGCCGCTGTCTTGATATTGTTTCAAAATTAAGTATCTATTCAAGAGAGCATTTTGGTACTGACAAGTAATAGGTTAATTGCTTTTGTAGCATTTTTACATCTAATTTTTGACTCACCCTGTATATTATATGCCTCAAGCAATAATGTCAATATACATATTTAAGTAAATATATTCTTTCGGAATTTTTTTTATCTTATCGACCGGAAAATAATTTTCTACTAAAAACGATGTGTTGATGCAGGTAAGGAATTACGAATTAGCGGCCCCCCATGATCGGTTTGGCCCTGCGCGAGAATTTCTAGTGAAGATGTTCTGCAACCTGTTAGTTTACAACGACGCGACGTGCGCCACGACGTGCTCTTCCTTGTGAAAACTAACCCTCGGTTGTGCAGGTGTAAATGCACAAGTAAATAAAGAAACAATCAAGCGTTTTTAAATTTGTTAAAATTTTAACCTATTTTAATTTTCATATTAATATAGTATCGATTATTTAAAACTTCAAGAAAATGTGATGTACTTTTAGATATGAATATCAAATTTACGGTTTTATTGAGCATCTACATAACGTTTTGTGTGAATGAAGGGAAAACGATTCGATGGCTGTAAGTATGTTCTTTCTATAGATTTAAAAAAATAAACATGGCAATATTAAACCAAAATTGTGGTAAATAATTAATTTTTATATATTACTAATACAGCAATGGCTTGTCATTTAAATTATTAAGCCCTATTTGTATTTTCATGACGAAGGTAAAACAAAATTATAAAAAATATATTTAAAAAAAAATTGTTATCGAGTGTTATTCCATGTTTCATAAGCCTGTAACGTTGTAAGTATTACTAAGTTAAACTTTTACAATAGGGAGGTATATTAAAATCAATAGTAACAATTTAATTTATGCCTAGAGACATGTATTTTCCAATTACATATTACATTTCAAAATATTGCTAATAAAGACTTTTGAGCTTAAATATTGCAAATAATTTCAATCCCTTTGTTTTTACTGGGATAAAAGTAATTCAGGATAATATAAAATATTCTATATACAAATTTCCACCATTTGGATTGGTGAAGTTCACATATGGATTGCAAAAGAATAATAAAAATTTCAAGAAATTTTGAAAATGAATCACAATTTAGTTTTAAATCGGGATGTAAATAAAGAAGTTGAAAATGTTCTAAAAAATAATTCGTTTGTGTAAGCTTTCCCTGGATTTTCAAAATTTCAACTGTAAGAAATTATATTCCTTTAATTATCTACAATTGCTAGTTTCATTGTATAAATATAGGCAGAATTAAGTTATCAATAGCAATCAATTAAAGAAAAATGGCTACATTAATTTTAAATTACAGTTTTGGATATTTTGTCTCTACGAGGGAATAATGAATATAATTATGTACAGGCTATGTAATGGAGGTTCAACTGTTCTGCTAAAAATTAAAAATATCTTATACAAAAGTTTTAAAATTCGGCGAAGTCATAGTCCTACATCTGGAAGTAAGTAGCTACTATAACCAGTAGTAATTTTTACTTTCCTATATTGCAGTATAGAAATGTTTTGTTGTACTATGCGTTTTAAGTTCGAATGTATCTTTTTTATTATATATTTACAAAATTCTGTCAAGGGTGAGTAGTAGATTGTGCTAAACGGAAATATTCGTTATTACTCGTATCTTAGCTAATAGAAGCAAATCACATATCTATTCGACGGCACAGTTTATTTGTTTTTCAAAATATCAAAAATTAAGTAGAAATTATTAACTGTTTCGTGTTTCCCTAGATATAATCTAGTCAGAATTAATATATCCTTAATATAGTTACGATATCAAAGTTTATTTATGCAAGTCGTAATTGGTTTTTGACACATCAAACAACGTGTTTCTACATTTCTAAGTTACAGTTATTATATAAAATATCAAATTATTCTATACAATAACAAATTCATTTAGTTAAAGCGTAAAATATGCCATAATAGTAAGCGCTAGCTAGATATTGTGTAGAATGGCAAACTGTTGAAGGACAGGTAAAGTCTCCGAGAACTTTCAACAGACCCTGTATATTTGAGTTTGTATTTATTGGTTTAATTCAAAGTAATATTAGTTTTGGAAATGACGTTGATAGTTTTTATTTCATACATTAACCGACTTCAAGTTCTTATTGTAGTGAATAACTAGCTAATCCATGGATTAATTAGGTAGAGCGTAGAATATTATTTTCATTTTATACATTAACTAAAAGATCTGGTTAGTGTACCTATAGAGTACATATTTTGTAGAATAACGACATTTCACGCTGTACCGTATACCGGGTGTCCACTCTCAAAGTCGAACATAGTAACAAGTAACA